>SNQJ01S0269900.1:0-11199 GCA_010110895.2 Picea sitchensis
CATGGTCAATTTAATTTGTAATTTTTTATAAACTTATTTTTTTCCCAATTTAATTGAATCAAGAGTTAAGTTATAGACACAAAGTATATGAGCTCAACGAACTCTTTGGGTGTGGTCTCAATTTAGTTGACTTAATATTTAATTTTTCTTAAAGAATAATATGTGTTGGTACCTCAATTAATTTGACCAATTATTTGGCTTTTTGTTAGGATGTACATGTTGGTGTACTTCAATTGAATTCAACGTGTGGTTCCTTCCTTCACACAAAGATTCCTAATATTTTGTTAAAGAATACTATTTTAACCACAATTCGGTCGACTCAAAATCAAGTCCACGTCACTTGACCTACACCTTGCTAAAAGACGCATACCCTAATGAGCGGGGTTGAATGGTGTCTCTAAATTTCTTCTCTACCAACCCACCACACTCTATACCTACCGACTCTCTCTTCTACCAACCTGACACACCCTCCCTCCCTCCGTGAGGTTAGTGGTATATCTCCAATTGCTTTCCTTGGGTGGGTAAGCACTCCTTTTAGGATGGGGTCATGCTGAGGTCATGCTCACTACAAATTTAACGATTTATAGTTAGATCATTGTTCATCATGTTGAGAGGTTTATTCTCTGAATCGCGAGAGGTAAGTTTTACCTTCTTTTTATTATAGCTTACATTGTTTGAATGGCTAGAGGTAAGTTATAACTTCTTTTTACTGTAGCTTACATTTCCAAGACATATATCTTTTTGTCCATCAAACATATAATGTAAGTTGTAGTTTAAATATTCTATTTTTTGGTTATTTATCGAGTATATTTTTGGATCATTTTTTTCCAAAATTTGGTGAGAAATTGTTGGAACTGTAGATTTGAGTGGTTGAGTCTATATAATCTGACTGCCCTAGGGGTTTTTCAGGAGACTAAATCCATTTATGCATTCAAAGATGCCCAAAAGTAGATTCCGATGAAAAATGTTAAAAGGTAGAACATTTAGACAACGCCTATAATGTAACACTTGTTTATGTAAGATATCAATTTTATGTGAGACTTTTAAGTATGGAAGTGAGATTTTATTTGTAAAGTATCTTAATTAGTATTTTCACCTTCAAGTGATTGATGGGAGTTATAAACTCTATCTTTTATCCCAACTTTAATGTTATTTTCTTTTTTTTTTTGACCTTTTTTTTTACCAAATTGGTGTATGAGACCCCCTTGTTTGTGGGACAAGGGACCCGCGTCTGCCCAATGATTTGACTGGTAAAGTCTACGGAGGTATACATACCCTTCCCCCCTCTGGATTTGAACTTGTGACCTCCTAGGAGGAAACACATGTTCTCAACCATTAGGCCCACTCACACTGTATATATTCTTAACAAATTATATTCCTTTTAATTTCATTTTTTATGTTAGCATTAAATAGATTTTATTACCAACGCTCCTTTATTATTTTAATCATTTTTCACAATGGGTCATAACTCTTTCTTCCACAACGGTTAACCTTAATTTTTAACCCTATAAATATTCATCCATGCACTCTTTTCTATTATCATTTTAACTTTCTTTGTCCTTGATGATGGGAGGAATGTCCACTTGAAACGTTATACATTTCAAAATTTTATACATAGTTTATCTTCATAAAGCTCAAGCAACAAAATATTGCCTTATATAAAACTTTTATTTAAAAAATATTTATTTGCATATTTCCATTTTTAGAATGATTTCATGGAAGTGAGACACTAAGGTAATTACAATAAACTATTTTTTTAGCATGAACTAGAAAATTATATTAATAAAATGACTACATTAGAACTGACATCACTATAAATACATATTGTAGCCACATTGTTCAACATGTAATACATAGAAGATATTTCCAAGGTCTGTTGTCGAGGCTTAACGACCCAAATTCAAAATTTGTTATCCTTGTCTGCCAAATACCCAAAAGAGCTACATTCCAAGATTCATTGTATGAGTATTTCTCACAAACTGCTTGCATACCAAAAGAAAAAAAACAATACATGATTGTATTGGATTGCGGGCTTGACTTCTTGTCACAATTGGTTGGGATGTCGAGGGGCACTTTTTCTTCTTTCTACTATTGTCCAAACTTATTTTACATTTGTTGGGGCCCCTGCTAATTCCTACTAGTCCCAAATTGTCTTGATTCGGAGGTTCTATTTGTTTCGGTGCCTTAACTTCTTCAGGCTAGTTTGTTCAACTTCCTATTGGTCGAAAACTTGACTGAATATATGCTCCCTGCACTGAATCTAGAGAGTCAAGTTCCTCTTTCTCCAAGATCTGAGATAAAATTTCTTGTTTTGATGTTGGTTCCATTTGTATCAAAGGATCTACTTGCGATGGTGCTCCAAAAGATTGCAAGATTGACTAATGATCTTACTTAGAGCCAATCCACCAGGTTGATTTACATTGCTGCTTCCTATTCTTCTTAGGCCCTTTGGAGCATTGTGTGTCAAATTAATTTCTACTGGAAACTCTTTACTGAAATTCATTTCCATGCATATTTGAGCATATGTTGATATGTTGAGTTTCCCCAAAACCACTGGCTTGAATTAAGAATCAGATCCTTGTCTTCCATAATGTCAAACTCGACAATGAAGAAACTATTTACACGGGGTGGATGAAGGCATCCTTTTTAATAACAAATTTCCAAGAGATTGAGATCCAATCATGAAGATTATCTAATTGAGGCCAAAACCTGTCAAAGCAACGAACCAAACCATTGGTTCCATAAAAACTACAATAAACTAAATTGTTCCTTGTTTTATGTAAGATTATTTCATTATAATAAAATTTATAAAATAAATATGTGTGTGTGAGAGAAAATGTGAAGTGTTAAAATTGAACTCGCTTTTGAGAAAAAAATGTGACCTATGAAATTCCACAAGTTTATAATGACCATCGTTTCACAAATTTAAATTACTATTCCTACTTATGGGGTGGTAGGGGTGTGGGATTGTAGTGTACCTCGAAGGGATTTATAAGCTTAAATTTTCTTGAAGGATAGGGCATACAAATAACAATTAATTATCAAGGAGTGAGACTTGTAAGAGATGGGGAGATGAAAATTTCTTCGATAGGAGATTCCACTATCATCAATCGAGCTTATCTATATCAAGGAAAATCCACCTCCTTCCCATCTCTACACAAAACCTTCCATATAATGAAGATCCTTTGAGAAGGTATCCTTCTTTCAAGTTAGGACACGCTTTAGTGAATTAGTGGGCAAAATAGCCAACAAAGGAGGAGTTGATCCTAATGGAAGATTGTGTGTTCTATCATAATGTCGAGAGATAGTCTCACTTTTTCCATCATCATGATGTTAGCAAGAGGTATGCTAAGGGATTGGGCTAATGGTCCCAAGCCTAGACCTTCAAGCATAACTTTTTCCAATATAATGCTCCAAAGAAATTAGTGACCCCTTCATTAGATGACACCCCCTGGAACAAAAGCATGTGATAACCCTCTCTATCCAACAAGCATTCCTCATTAACCACTAGCATTTTCCCTCCATGATGCCATGCATGAAGTGCTTGATGTCACCTGGGAATTCAATTCCATCAAATCCTTCAAGTTCGACAACAATCCTCTCATGTGTGCCTCTCTTTGAATTTGATTTGCTTTTCATAAATTTAAATTACTATTCCTACTTAGGGTGTGGTAGGGGTGTGGGATTATAATGTACCTTAAAGTAAATTATAATCTTAAATTTTCTTGAAGGATAGGGCACACAACTAACAATGAAGCAACGACTCTCACAATTGATCAAGGAGTGAGACTTCTAAGAGATGCGGAGATGGAGATTTCTTCTTTAGGAGACTCCACCATCATCAATCGAGCTTATCTTTATCAAGGAAAACCCTCCTCCTCCCCATCTCCATCTCAAACCTTCCATAGAATGAATCTCCTTTGAGAAGGTATCCTTCTCTCAAGTTAGGACACACTTTAGTGAATTAGTGAGTGAAATGGCCAACAAAGGAGGACTTAATCCTAATGGAAGATTGTGCATTATGTCAAAATGTCAAGAGATAGTCTCGCTTTTTACATCATCATGATGTTAGCAAGAGGTATGCTAAGGGATTGGGATAATGGTCCTAAGCCTAGACCTTTATGCATAAATTTTTCAAATCTAATGCTCCAAAGAAATTAGTGGCCCCTTCATTAGACATCACTCCCTGGCGTAAAAGCATGTGATGTCCCTCTCTAGCAAACAAGCATTCCTCATTAACCACTAGCATTGTCCCTCCATGATGCCTTGCTCAAAGTGCTTGATGTCACCTGGGAGGTCAATACCATCAAATCCCTCAAGTCGGACAACAATCCTCTCATTGAATTCATTTTATCTCTTATAGCTTTTGATTTTCCTTGGAATTCCTTCTTCTTGATTCTTATTTTTCATCCCAATCGAGCTCCTTCATTCCATCTATGCATCTATGTCATCTCTCTGCTTCTAGATTTGATTTCTTGGTCCTTGACCCTCTCTTTTATCAACCCAAATTCGATCTTTCACGTTGTCAAATTCCTCCAGTTCTCCCTCACGGATTGTTGTGTATATTAGTCGATTGTCACTAGAGATTTGAGAGAGGTCTATTAGTGTGTGGTCACCTGATAAAATGGAAGTGGTCTCCCTAAGATTCGTCATGTCCAACTCATTTGATTAACTTGATGCTTATAAGACATAGATAAAGACCAAATTGACTAAAGCCAATGAAGCAAAGGATCATTTTTATATGGAAGTAGCCAAGTACATTCTTGCTTTGTGAGACTAGGAAAAATAATCAAGTGATGCTCTTACCATCCTAAGGCTCAAGTTTGAACAAATTGGTTTCCTCTTTGTCCACAATCCATGAAACCCTTACTAAAACCTCTTACCAAGTGAATCACCCTCCTTATGCCATGTTCTAAGACATGTCCTCTAGTGAGGAAGACTCCTAAGAGGAACCAAAAGTTACCCGTCAAGAGGATGTTGTGAAAAAACACGAATGACGTTTTCTACATAGTAAATTATGCTTTCAATATGTTTATTATTATTAGACCAATTTATAAGAATCTATACTTTTTTTTTTCCACAGAAAATTTCTCTTTATATTCATATTGAAATATAAAAGTACACATAACAATCTTTTACATCAAAATTGAGCCCTTGGATGCCAATACCTATTCAAAACATTGCTTCCTATGGATAATCAAAACATTGCTTTGGGAGAGGATATGTGACCTCCTGCTATCACTTTAGATATCTCATAGAGTCTCATGATTACAATTTTTTTTAAAAGGCTACCACTTAGCCTATTAACTCATATAATCACAAAATAAAAACATCGCCTACAATGGACAAAGACACCCTAAATTTAATATAAACTTAAAAACATGGTAGGGCCCTCATGACCCTCTTCACATAGGTAGTATGCAATGTATCCTAGGTGCCTCATGAACGACTGCTTTGATAAATGATCCGCCTCTTGGTTATCTTCTCTGTAAACATGGCCAAAGGATATGTCCCTGAACAACTTGATGAGATTTGTTATCCTTTCCTTCCAACACTCCAAGGTGACCACCTGTAGTGAACCTTTCCCCTTTATCCAATCTATGACTATTTTGGAGTCTCCTAGGACGCTGATCTCATAAATAGATAGTCGAGAGGCCAGAGTTAGTAACACCCAAAACCCCAGAAGTTTAGTTCTGGTGTTTGTTCCAGCTCCACAATTTATCGTCCACTTATATGTAGCTTGCTACCTGATCTTTATCACTCTGCCCGCTCCACTATGTTCATCGTTTTGTTGTGAAGCCCCATCAAACCATCCAACAATATTCTACCCATGAGTCAATCCTTTGGGTTCTCTTGATACTGGAATATGAGTCTGCTTCTTGTTGGCTTCCATAACATCCAACGATAAGTAGACCACCTTCTGAAATGATGGAGTACCTGATTCAAAAGTAACATAGTTACTTTCTAACCATAAGTACCAACAGATGTAAATGGGTAAAGTTGGGAAAATTCGATTCTGTTCAAACCATATTTTAAAACAATCCAAAACTGTTGAACCACGCCACCCTGAAACGTGAGGAAACACCAGTTTAATTTTTTTCCATACACTTGAAGTGAAGGAACAATCCACAAACAGGTGGTTAATCATCTCCCCATAATTCGTGCAAAGTTGGCAAATACCCGGTCCCACATATCCTCTGTGTTGAATATTTTCCCATGTGAGGTCTTTGTATTCTGTAACTAGCCAAACAAAGAGTTTATGTTTTAGTGTGCAATCCCAATTTCACATCATCTTCCTCCAATCTCTAGTCTTAACAGTCCACAGTTTATTCATGATCGCTTTGTAAACATTTTTTGCAGTTATATGGCCCGAGGAATCGCCACCAGTCCATATCAAAACATCTGGTCGACTCTGAAACTGTACACCCGAATCTATCAGAGCCTTCCTATACCCCTCCCATTCAAGCGCTAATTCACCTGACAAACCCAAATCCTCATTGTTAATCCAAGTGGAGTAGATAGTGCCAAGGCGCAATGCTCGGCTGGCCTGATACAGATAGTGAACATTCTTTTGGTTAAGTACCTGAACAATATATTCGGTCAAGAACGCTTCTCTATCCATTCCCAGGATCAAATCTTTACCAATGATGATAGAGTGTCATGAAGCCAGGCCCGAAGCAATCCAGTGAAAAAAAAGAGGAACACATTTTTGGAGAGTTCTCCAAGTCTGTGATCCCTGTGGCATTAAACACTCCATCGATCTCAACCATCTAGTAATAGACCGAAAGGGTAGATACTTTTCTTTAATAACTCGTTGCCGATGCCTCTTTTCATTATAACTCTTCAAAGGCTGTTGGTTGTCAAATCCTTATAAAAACTGAACAGATTTCTCAACCCCCAGCCCCCGAAATTTTTGGTCGCGCTATAGACTCCCAATTTCACAAATGATAGCTCCATTTTTGTTTCCCTCCTGTCCATAGGAAAGAGAAGACTAGTTGGCGAATCCTATGGAGCACCGAAAATGGAGTATGTGCCATAGCCAACCAATAGACATGCCGACCTTCCAAGACAACCTTGATCAGTACATAGCATCCTCCTATTGTGAGCCATCAATTGCACCAAAGGTTGATTCTCTTTTCAAATTTAGTAATGAGACAATGCCAATCATCTACCTTATAATGATCTGGTTTTAATAAATAACTCAAATGCCTGAACCCTTCTGAGAGGGCTATAAAGATGTACTGAAAAACTGCTTTAAAATTTTCCAGAATGTCCTCCGCTACTCCAAAGTAGAGAAAAGTTGACTTTTGGATATTTATCACAAGCCCAAACGCTCCACAAAATACCCCTAGAATTATATGAATCTCCTGCCATTCTTCCAGAGAAGCTTTCGACATAATGATTATATCATCCACAAAAAGCAAATGTAGAATATTTATAAGCCTATAAACCTTAATACCTGTCAACTTGCCTTCAGTATGGGATTTTTTAAAGGATAGGCTTAGTCCTTCCATCACAAGAATGAAAAGTAGAGGTGACAGTGGACAACCCTGTCTGAGGCCTCTTCCACTTTGGAAGAAATTTGTCGACTCACCATTGATCAAAATAGAAAATGTCGCTGAAGAGACACAACCCATGATCCAGTTAGTTGCAAGCAAGTCGAAACCACCTTGGAGGAGGATTAGGTGGAGGAAATCCCAATTAATACAATCGTATGCCTTCTTTAAATAAAGATTTAGGATTATGGCTTGTAGCTTCTTCATCTTTATACTGTGTAGACACTATTGGGATGTACCTATAGCATCTAAAATATGCCTCCCTTTTAGAAATCCCAACTATTCCTCTGATAGAATTGGTCTAATCCTCTTTGCTAAGACTTTTGAAATAATCTTGTAACACAAGTTACATAGTGCTATTGGCCGAAAATCTCCAAAGGTTGAAGGACAACTGACTTTTGGAATAGAGAGATAAAAGTCGAGTTTAGCACCCTATTAACTATTCTAGTAACTCTTGATTCCTCCACAGCTTCGAGCAAGTCCTTCCCAACCAACTCAAAAAAGAAAAGAAAGAACTCCACTGTCAACCCTTCGGGCCTTGGACTTTTTTCCTTGGAAAAACCTTTCAAAACGTCAAGAACTTTTGCATTGGTACAAGGCCTGATCTAGATTTATGCAGGAATACAATGAAATACAGAAATACAAATAAACGCAGATATGTAGCGGAAGTAAAACTTCATTTCATTAACAACAAAGGCCTGGAATATGCTTACAGACAGAATGGAAATAAAATAGCTCGGGCGCTAGTAGCTTATCTCTGAGAAGATATGTGGTGGATACTGGCCTATGAACTATGTGTTACAATGAGGCTCGAAGGCCTATATATTATTGAGAAACAATGGAAAACCCTAAACATCCAAAAACCTAACCTTAGGAGATGAAACACCAGAATATGGGCCCCGTTGGGGTAAATTGGTACATCAATTTCCCAGGGTTGTAACTTTGGCATACCATCTCCGTTTTACGCACATGATACATCGTTAGAAATATATATTCGAGGACTACACTGCTGACAATGAATATCAATTCTGGAACAGACTCATATTCACCGAATACGAGTCCATTCCGGATAGCGAATATCGAGTCCGGAACTGACTCATATTCAACGAATATGAGTTCGTTTCGGACTTGATATTCACTATTAGCAGTGTAGTCCTGGGATATATATTTCTAATGATGTATCATTTGCATCAAATGGAGATAGTATGCCAAAGTTACAACCCCGAGAAATTGATGTACCAATTTACCCCAACGGGGCCCATATTCTGGCGTTTCATCTCCTCGGGTTAGGTTTTTGGATGTTTAGGGTTTTTTGTTGTTTCTCAATAATATATAGGCCTTCGAGCCTCATTGTAACACAGAGTTCATAGGCTAGTAGCCGCCACATCTCTTCTCAGAGATAAGCTACCAGTGCCCGAGCTATTTTATTTCCATTCTGTCTGTAAGCATATTTTAGTCATTTGTTGTTAATGAAATGAAGTTTTACTTCCACTGCATATCTGCGTTTATGTGTATTTCAGTATTTCATTGTGTTCATGCATAAATTTGGATCAGTGGTATCAGAGCAGTCTGCTCTTTCTCGATCCTTCTTTGGATGTCCCCAATGAGATTGAGGTATAAGGAGTTAGGGCTTGATCTGGTTGAACCATTGCAAGATCAGCCTCGCAAACCCCAACAATTGCCCATGGGGGAAGAAAAGAAAGATGAGGAAGCAGGAGATCCTATCAAATTATTGCTCGAGGAGGTCCTCAAGAAACAAAGGAATGCGATGATGGACAACTTTGCCCAGATCCTTCAACGATTGCCCACTGGCAGCGCATCTACATCCAACAACCACTCTGGAGGCGCCACTCCTTTTAAGGTACAAGTAAACTTTGACATTCTCATATTTGAGGGCCAAATAGATGTAGATGGCGTTGATAGATGGTTGAATCTGCTAGAAGGACATTTCTCGGGTCATGACTTTTCCACCGAGAAAGGATTATTTTTGCACTCCTTAAAGCCGCCCCCCATGTTAAGGACTGGTGGGAAACCTACTAGGAGAAACAGAGTGAGGGGGAACCCTCTCTCTTCTCGGTCGCACCCACTTGGAATTATTTCTGAGATGCCATCAAGGAACAATATTATCCCGTGGGGATCTATGAGGACAAATACATATAATGGACTACGCTGCGACAACAAAGAGACCAAGATGTGCATGAGCTGACGAATCTGTTCCATACACTACACACAAAGTTGGGTATCAAAGATTTGGAGAAACATTTGGTGTTAAAGTACCACAGTTGTCTTCATAGATACATTCAAGAGGAAATGGAGTTCCTCAACATCTCCTCGCTTGGTGCGACATACCAGTATGTTTCCAAGATTGAGCAGAATTTCAAACAAAAGAAGCGAGACTTTGGGTTTGTGAATCATAAGCAAGGGAAAGGTACCCCCAAACCGCCGAACAAAGGACCAAGCCAAGGCGGGGCGACCCAAGACAACCCGCCAAAGCCACAAGCAAAGAACAACATCACGAAGCCAAAAAAGGACACATGGAAGTGGTGTGAGTTCCATAAGAGGTCCACTCACAACACAAGTGAGTGTCGGGCCAAGCAGTCATTGGTAGCCAAGTTGAAGGCTTTTGAATCGGATGCAGGCTCCAACTCTGAATCAGAACCCGACAAGGGGAATGACAAGGGGAAGAATATTATCGATGCATATCCCAATGCCACCATTGCCACCATGAAGATCCAGAAGAAGAAACCAGAAGATCTAGAGGAGGCGGAGCACCTCTTCCATTCCCAGATGTGGGTAAAGGGTTCCCCATTGCAATTCATTGTTGACAACAGGAGCCAGAATAACCTCATCTCAGTAGAGGTCGTGAAATGGTTGGGCTTGCTGACCACAACACACCCACAACCATACACCATCGGGTGGCTTCACCAAGGACGTGACCTCCGCGTAAGCCAGCAATGTCGCCTTCCCTACAACATCAAGCCCTTCATGGATGAGGTATTATGTGACATTGCTCCTCTTGATGTTTCTGATGTATTATTGGGCCAACCATACTCGTGGAAGCAACATGTTGTGTTTGAGTCCAGGCCTCATTATGTTATTATTACTTTGGGAAATAAGCTGTACAGGATACCGGAAATAGCACCACCTACAACCATCTCTTTGGTTACTTCAAAACAATGCAGTAAGCTCATTTCCAAAACTAGGAAATTTGTTTTCTTGATGATCCGCCCTTAGGGAAAGAAGAAGACGGCCACGAACTCCAGACATGGCTCCTCTGCATGAAATCAATAGATGGATAAGGTCATGGAGGAGTATGAGGATATCTTCACCTCCCTCGTAGGGGTGCCTCTACACTGTCAGGTCAAGCACCCCATCGATCTGACCCTAGGTGCGTCGTTTCCCAATGGACCGATCTATCGACATTCTGTTATGGAGAATGACGAACTCAAGAGGAAGATTCAGGAGTTGTTGCAGAAAGGTCACATCCGGCTGAGTTCATCACCCTGTGGGAGCCCGATCGTGCTGGTGTAGAAGAAGTATGGGACTTGGAGACTCTGCATTGACTATCGGGCACTGAACAAGATCACTGTCCGGAATAGGTACCCGATCCCACAGATTGATGACCCTCTGGACCAACTCAAGG
>SNQJ01S0269901.1:0-11744 GCA_010110895.2 Picea sitchensis
GCACTCTTCCTTTATTGATAGAATATATTTCTGCTCTTCTTTATATACCCATGGAAAGGAGACGAATAATATGCTACGAAAGTTTTCCTCTCCTCTTTTCATTCTATTTTGAAATGGCTTTATTCAACCCTCACAGTGGGCAGGGAAGTCGATCCATGTTGATGATGCGGGTGTTCACTGCACAGTTGCTTGGTTTGTTGGCATGCTTGGCTAATACTGCTTTAGCTCAATTTGACGTAGCTGAAGCGGTTACAGGTCATGCGAGTTTTCCTGAGGTGGGAATCACCTGCATAGGAAATCTAGCAGTCTTTTTTTCATGCTTGATAAGGGGAAGACTTCATGTGGAGATGGGTGCCAGGGATCTTCTCCCCAAACTCAGGGAGCGCAAGTTAGAAAATGGACTTGTACTGACAACATCGCGATATCATGATGTTGGATATATTAGTGCCGGATTATTTTTTCCTGATGTTGTAATGTTGTCAAACCACAAGCCGGAATCTTCCATGAGGCAATTTATGGAGTATATCAAGGATACCCATGATGTGGACTCCACGCTGCTGCGATTTCAGAGGATACCGCTGATGTGGACTTCAACATCTGGACAGGTCGTTGCAGAGACCTGTAATAGTCACACATGCATGTGCATCGTAATCGAGGGGGCGAGTGAATACATCATAAGACGTCTTTCTGATCGGATGCCTGGAGTGCTTAAACAACTGTCTGGTTCCGAGTGCCTACTCCCATGTCTTACCTGCCTAACAAATGGCTGTCATGGCTGTAACCACGACATGTTGAATGGTGACCCGAAGGATTGGCCCATGTGGCCTGTTCCTGCAGTGTGTGAAATACTTGATAAAGTTGTTACCAGAGTCTGTGAAGAGCGTAGTTGCATCTGCATTCCAACGCGCCAAGCAGAAGATGATAAATGGACAGAGATGCTAATCAGATCTTTAAAGACTAAAGATAAGGCAGACAGAGGAGTCGGAAACCCGGCTTCGGATGCCCTGGGAAAGTACATAAGTCAGAGCGGAGTATGCGTTGAAACAGAGGAATACAGCACTGTCCGGTTAATAGTGCCAAGGGTGGCAGAAGTATTGATCAACATTATACTAACGGGCTGGTTTAGAGTAGATGGTTTCTCTAGCGATAATGTAGCAAGAAGAGTGATAAGGGACTACATTGTGGATAGCAGAGGAAGTGGGATTGCTGCCAATGTGTTTTTAAAGAAATGTCGGGTACATTCTAATGCTGAAAACACTGATGTTTGCCAAGTGCTTACCTTTCGAGGCAACCTCCTAACCTTTAGAAGCTTGTCTTCCATAATTGGTTGCGTGAACTTGATTTGCTCTATTAGCTGGGCTGTGCTTATTGCAATCCCGGCCAAATGGTATGATACGCTGTCTATGCCACCTTCTAAAGCTACAATAGTTATACTACTAGCAGCCATTGGAATTGCTTTGCTCATGGATTGCTTCCAAATGTTTCTATATCGCACTGATGTTATAGATGAAGAGCACGGCGGTTTTGCCTCTCGTCAATTGAAGTTTAATATACTTATATTGTTGGTAATGATTTTGGAAATAGCGTGCATTATATCAGGGAGTGCAGTCGTAGCAACTTTGGGCATAAAGGGTTTTGGGAGATGGACATATAGTGCTATACAACTCTTGGTTTGGGTCAAGTGGGCACTTGGCAGTTATATTCTTCGTGTGTATTCATATGATGATTACACAACACGAGTGGCCCCGTGGGCCTATGACGTCAGTGCTGGTCATGGTCTGATATGCGCTTCTGCGTTTTTGTTGAATGCTATTTTGGCTGGAGTTCGGGGACACTGGAGGTACTCGCAATCTTGAAAAAGAAGCTCTCAAGGCTTTAAACTTAAAGTCAAATGTATTATATAGATCCTTGGATGTGGAATATAGTCAATGAATCAAATAACAATGAATGGATTATATTTGTTGGTGACTTTTTGATATGTTACTTCACTTATATTAATAGATATTTAATTTGTCATTATACAAATTAATTTATAGTTTTATTTTTCTTTTGAATTTCATTTAAAATTATGGTAAAAATGTAATTATAAAATTATTTATCAATTGTTTTTTAAGCCTTTTCAAATATATTATATAATAATTTTTTATTTTATATATAATAATATAAATATAATTAATTAAACAATATTAATAGAAATATGTTAATCAGAATACTAAAAATTTATTTTGCTTAAGTAATGTCTTTTAAATAATTCTTTAAATGGACTGCCTTATGGTAATTGATTTTGCTTAAGTAATGTCTTTTAAATAATTCTTTAAATTGATTGCCTTATGGTAGTTGTGAAAACCTATAAAAAGTTTAATTTTTTTTTAGTATGTAATGTAAGTTCACGGTTTACATATTTTGATATTAGAGTATCAAGGTAGTGTGATAATAAATACCATATAAAATAATATTAATAACTCAATAATTTTTTTAATTTTTTAATGTTATAAATGATATACAAAATTTTAATTTAAAATGATGATGATGATAAATTGATGTTTCTTCTTAAATGCATTGTTATTATATTGTTATGTTTTAGATTGTGATATTCTTTACATTAATGTTATAAAAAAATTGATGATATTTCTTAGACTTGGACATTAATGTTGATTATATTTAATGATTTAGTTTTGACATTTGTAATTATTGTTGATTAGAGATTGAAGATGATAGATATTTAATGTTGTTTTTTCTAGGCATTAATTATTGTTTAAGGTTGTTTATATTTTAGTGATATTGGAAGATGTACATTTATATGTTTTGTTAATATGATACAATGACTCAATTATATTGATATTATTTGCTTTGGTGTTAAACTTGCAACTGTATCCATGAGTAATTGTCATACTTGTTGGGATTCTTGTTAGTCAAATGTTGGGAGTAGTCTGATTACTCTAAATATTTTTATTAGACAATGCTCCTCTAACTTAACGATTCATCAAGATAAGCCATTCATGTACTCTTCCTTGTGAGATTTAGGAAGCCTAATGCTAAAAAGCTCAGGGGAAATTATGTCAACGACTTTATTATTAATCCAAACCTAATGTTTATCCCTAGGAGCTAGTGATGTGACTTAGGGATATTAGTCATAACACTTAGGGGCTGGTAACCACAATGAATTACCAAGGCCTCTATTTAAAGGGTTGATTATGACCCTTCAGGGAGTAACTTGAGGTTTTTATGTTGTTTATTTGTTGGTATAATTGTGGGATTCCATGCAAGAGCATACTTGTTATTGGAACATAATAAGAGATAAGGGTAATGGTTTTATTGTTGTTGTTCTAGGTTACATTTTTCTCCACTATTATCCTCATAAAGAAAGAAGGAGGTGTCAGATCTTGTGGGAGGTGCAAACTATAGATCCCTAGCCTAGTTAGCATGAATTATGGCATGACCAAACACCATTATTCTTTGGCCTTGGGTGGAATTTAAATTTAGTTTATTGATGTTTTCCTTGCCCTTGGTTGTGTGGCTTGAGGACCCTTCTTGGGGGGTATCTTTGAGAATATGAAGGTGTGCTAGTTGGGAGTAAAATTATTTGTAGATGATCATTTAACCTAATAGTTTGTTTGGAGCAAGACTTGGATTGTAATGTAGAGCATGAGGACACAAATGAGTACCATTACTCTTCCTCCACATGAACACACAAGTTTTCATTATACAAGATAGATTGTAAATTTTCCATTGCAAATGGGTGAATATGTAGTAAAGCTTCCTAGATAAAAGATAAAATCTTGAGTTCAAAATAACAAAAATACATCCACACAATAATACACAAGGCTGAGTGCAAGCTAATGATGGTCTCTCATGACGCTTTAGTGGCAATGCAAACCTAGAAAAAAACAATCTATTAACTTGGATGGATTATTGAAGGTACTTTTACAATGAATTTGAATATGGTGTAAGAAGATGAAACATAAGAAATTGAATTGTATTTCCGAATATACAACTTTTATTCATGTAAATTGTGAATAACTATGTCAAATTTGATTTTTTCTAACATTGGTATCTTGTTTTTTCAACAATATATAAGGTATATGTTTTTGTTCGTGCAGGTGTTGAGTACCTTAACGATGGAATTTTGTTCCAAAAACTTGTATACTTTTAGAGAACCCATTTTTCTTGTGCCGTGTATTTTTTGGAAATTTATAATATTAATTATATATATTTTTTAAATTATAAAAGTCAACATATCCCTGAAATTACAACGTCTTTTGATCGTGCGAGCTAAGAGGGTCTTAACATTATCAATTTTTGTTTTGTTTTGTTTAGATCATAGATATCAATCTCCTATAGTGCTGCATATAACTCATTCGAGAAATAGTTGAGCCGAAAAAAAAGTTATAGCAGAAATAAGAGAGGTATGTATTCTAGGATTTTGATATATGTCAAGATAAAAATAGATTAAAAATAGTAAACATTATTAATTTAAAAAAAAAAATGTGTATTTGGAATCTACACATCCAACTCTATATGTGTCTATAGTTTCATTAATAACTAAATTGTGTATCCTATAGAAACATAATGTCAAAAACAGAGATATGGGGACAAATTCATAAAAATGGAGGTTTTTATGTATTTGCAGATCGAACCACTAGGTTTGTCATCTCGAACCTAAATCTGAGGAAACCAACTCAACAAACACATATGCTAGAGTTGCCACTTCTGCCCGAAAAAATTTGAAATTCAAATGATGAGTGCACGCTTTAGGAACACACGCATGCCTTCCTAAAATGTGTGTGTGTTATTAGCAATAGGAACACATGTGTGTTCCTGTTAACATAAATACATTTTCTCTCAATGTCGCAAGTGTCACAAAAATCATACTGTCATATTTCCTATGTTGTGTCTCTAAATACATCATAGGGACACTTAAGACACCTCAAAGACTAGTTTTGAAGAGGAGAAATCATTTGACAAAGAGTACAAGCCTTTTGCCATGGAGAAAATTACTAAAAAATCATTTTTGGAAGGCAACACTCCACTATACACTGTCAGGGTGTGCCAGTGCTCTTTACCTTCTTCTGGGGGAGCGTTGCAACGCTCTGTGCCCCATTTTGAGGGAGCACTACCCTTCCCAAGCGAATTTTGGTTTGTTGAGATGAATCAGGAAAGAATCCCCTCAATGTCTGAAGGTGGTTGGATTCGAATCTGAGGTCAAGGCATGATCTTAGGGAAGATCCACAACTAAAGGAGAAGAATCCTCAACTTATCCCAAGAATCTCTCAAGTGGTTTGGCCTCTCCAAGCCTATATAAGGAGGCATTTTCATGGTAAAAGGGGGAATGGGAGAATATTGAAGGCATCAAACTTATGATCTCATAAGGGAGATATCATCGAAGCATAATCATTCTGTGAGTTTAGATCACTTGAGAAAAGGGTTGGACAAAGAGAGATGGAAGAGGTTGTTGCACCTTCATCAAAGGTCTGTAAGTATTCTTCATTGTTCTCACTAATACACATATATGCTTGGACTGTTTCTTTCAAGGTTGTGTTTATTCCACATGAACTTGTCTCTAGTAGATAGATCTGGTTTTGAGATAATCTTAGTAGAATAGGAAGCTTGTTGTATCTTTTTTTCTTTTACAAGATTTATCGAGGAGCTTAGGATCAAATCTCAACTCAGACTGTGCGAGGACAAATGTCGTTAAAAAGGTACACCTTCCTTCCTCTTCTTCATACATTAGTTTAGCTAGATCTAAAAGGATGTCAGTGACCAATGTTAGCACCCTTTCTGTCTTGGTCGTAGGAGTCGAGAGCCCAAGAGGGAATCCACTTGTCCATAGGGGGATTCACCTCAAATTCATGTGTCCATGTCAAACCAAGTGACATCACCATGCCACGTCACTTCGGAGTTTCGGACTTCGAAAGTTCTTACGCTTGCTTCCTTCCAATCTTCCGAAATCTGAAATTCTGAACCTCTTTATCTTTTGCTCTTGGTTTGATCTAATGGTAAGACTTCTCTCCAGATCTACGATGTATATCTCTCCTTTGGACTTCAGAGTTTCGGGCTTCGGCCTTTCTCTTAGTTTGCATCAACTTCACTGAAATCGCGAAGTCCGAAGGGCTTCTAGGATAACCTTTCTACACCTTCTCCATATCCGACGGTCATAAAGGATTTCGCTTCCTTCCGAACAGATCCTAGTACCTACGGTCCCAACACCACCAGTGTTGTGATCTCTCTCTCTCTGGCCAAATACCATGTAATTTGCAGTTTTATGATACACCACTGCTCCTGGGATTCGTTTCTCTAACCCCTTTCCCCTTAGAGGGTTGCTTCGACACTTAGTCGACTTTCGGATCTGTGCACTCCTTGCAACAGATCTTTGCATCCCAAGTTACAAGAAAACTCAATCTATTTCTCCCGAGATTTTTTAGTCAAAGACTCTATCGACCCATTCCTTGCACCCAGAGACACTCTGAACCTCAAATTTTGTCCCTTTCGACAACACTTCATTTTGAAATCTTTGTCTCATTAGCCACTAACATGGCCCATCCAGGCTCAGTGTTGTAACCATGGCTCTAATAACATATTGTAACACCCTTGAACATCCACAGACCGGGTAATGCTACCATGTGGAATATAAACGTATATGATATATATGCATTTTAATCAAAATAAAACACATAACACAATAAACACAGAATTACTGCTACTCGTTCAGATTCAAACAAGATTAACAGTAAATCCTCATGCAACGGTAAACATGATAATATTCAAACATCAGTAGCAAAAACATGCGTAAAATACATAATTAAGCACAACAATGATACTTATCTTTTAGCTGGAGTAAATAAACCAACTGTGTGCATACCTTCCACGAACCTCCCAGCCTTAGACCGTGCTGCTCATCACTCTCAGCAGTAGGTCACCCCTGAGATGGGACTAAACTCCACTGGGCAAGGGAATTATATCCTTGAAAAGTACAACAAGGAAGTTGCACAAAGCAACATGAAGGATCTTTTATCCCAGGAGACACTTACACCCACAACCCATAGACCCTCATTCCCCACATGCCTGCTCCACCCCAGGAGGATACACCTTCACTAATACAAGTCCATCGGCTAGTACACCTCCCTTACCTTGGGCTTTAGCAATAGGCTGGACCAGAAGTCTCAGAGTACTGTAGCTGCTACGGGTCTCCCTTATAGGAGAACTCACTTCCCAACAAACTCTCTCACCTAGGAGAGTTTCTCACAGGCCTAACAACTTGATTCTGCAATTCATCTTCTAAGCAATGCTGAAACAACATTCAACTAACATCTGGGTGACAACAACAACAGGAATCAGTTGTGGACACCCAAAATGGCAACGACCAGACACTAAGACACAACATGGCTCAAGAAACAGATGGGAGCAATCCAAAAACAGTTCAAGTACGGACTCGACTCTACAAGAGTGGATAGGTTGGGTTCACATGACACACATGTCACCTTTTCCCTCCCCCAACGGGTTTCTCAGATGTGCAAGGTTATGCAGAGGGAAGATGCAGAGGCTAGACGATGAATCAGGAATGGAAAACGAACCCCCTTCCCATGAGCAGTCTTCTCAACGGTGCGTACCGTGAGTAGGTAACCAGAGTTTGACGTCGCAGGCCAACGATTTCAGGCAGGGGATGCTAGAATGGGGAGTGAACCCATTCCATGGTTTGACTCTTGGGTTTTAACTGCATGAGCCCAGGTCGACACCTGTCTCCCTGGAGCTGCATGCACTACTTAGCATACATTCCCTTTCTAGGAACTTAGGACAACACTCAACATGTCCACCTTAGCCTTCAAGAATTAATATTAAAATATTATTCCTTTAGAGGTAAGCCCCCTAGCTTAGCCTCTAGGCCCAAACACTTAGCCACCTCCCTTGCCCAAACTTGTGGAAGCTTACTCCCCCATCACTCTTTCTTCATGGTCTCTCTACACGCAGTGATGTGTATATTTTTATTAATGATTTTGCATAATTGCATATACAAAACAGGCTCCTGGCCTTAGCATCCTAGGATCTATGGTCTAATCACCACATAAGCCTCCTAGCTTATTATAACTCAGCTCACCGACCTATCAAATATGTTTACAATTCATAATCACAACTGGGGCTCTACCGGGGGATATTACATGTATAATATGCACCTTAGAGTTTTAAATAATTTGAGAGAAAAACATGTGTTTTTTCAAACTTATTCAACCCTTGAGAAAAAATATTTTCAGATGAAAGACATCTAGAATAAGTGTTGTTTAGAACATGTACAAACACAAGATTATATATGAAAGTGATATATTTAGGTCTTCCTATGTAATTACATCAATTAAAACTCCTCCAAGATATATCCCATTGAATGCTAAAGCTATCGTGTGTTATACATTTCTCCAAGGAATATTTACTTAAGAAACAATGCAAGAAAAATCATTTGGTCATTGCATTTCTGAGTAAGATAATTGTTGGACAATTGGTTTTCATTGATGTCAACCCTTGGAGAGTTCGAGATACCCCAGATTTGTGATTGAGATTGATAGTGAGATATTTTTCATTGATGTCAATAAGAGTGGTTGATGTCAACAGATCTAATGGGTGCATTTCATGAAGTATACATGAATCCCTGAAGGTGTGGTTATGGAACCTGAAGTTGATCAAGAAAAATTGACAGGAAGGATAGTATAAATGTAGGTAAAACACACATATATAGATATTCCTCATTGTGCCATTTCCAATGATAGGTGGTACGTCATGTGGTTCCTCACAGTTAGGGAGAAATGCTCTCATGACATTGGAAGCCCCAAAGAATGGTTAAGAAGCCCGTAAATTAGTTACAAGTCATTAATGAAAGGTTAAAGTGGTTGAAACAAGAAAGTTCAAGAAACCCTAAGATTAACTAGAGAATTTACTTGGAAAAAGTATAAATACACCTCAAGGAGTATCTCATAAGTACACACACACATTCATTGAATAGATATCTTATGAGAATATTTGGTCTATTGGCGAATCAAAGGTTGAGGCTGAGACAACGAAGAAAGTGCGAAAGAAGAGCGAAAGTTTTGGAGCTACAAAGAGCTAGGGTTTTTCTGTAACCCTAATTAAGCAGGCCCTCATGGGTTAGTTTGAGGGTGTCACGTGAGGCACCCCCATGGGTCAACTAGGGCTCATCATGTAAGGCCCTGCTAGACAAGAGTTCTTAGTCCTGCGAGGCTAAGACAGATTTGGGGAATATGCTAGTGCCAGGTTGTTGAGGACTGAGGAAAGGTTGTATGTCAGTATTACAAAGTACCAGGTTAGCTACAGGATCATAGGTAACTTTTAAGGGTTATGATTACGTTGTTATGGCACATGCATAGTGGTGATGATACATGTTATGGTACAACTTGGTGATGACATGATACCTTGTCATAATTACACTCTTGGTTATCTTGATATTTGGTTCGGTATATGTCATGGATATGATTCATTATTAGAGACATATCTTTATGATGTTGGTACATGGTTGAAGTTCACAATTGGTATATGGTAGCACATGTATGAGATGCACCTCTTGATGATATTGGTATTTGGTTGAGGTACACCATTGATAGTAATTGCTTGGTACATATTATGGTACATGGTCTATGGATGATTGGCATGTTGTTTTAAGTATATGGTTGAGGATATGGTGCATGGTTAGAGGAATATGTTGGTGATATTGGTACATGCTTGAGTACTTTGTTGAAGAAATTCATTTTTTATATCTTATGGTACATGGGATGATCAAGACATATCATAAGTGATATGGTATATAGTTAAGTAACATCTCATGGTACATGATTTATTGTACATTTTGGTACATGGTCGATGGTATGGTATAGGTTTGATGCATGATTTGGTGCATGGTTGATGCACGATTTGGTACAGGTGTTGGTGCATTGTGTTGAAATATTGTAATTTTGAAGACTATTCTAATTATATTTGAGTTATTATCTTATAGATCAAATCCCATTTTGTGGATTGATCATGTCGGGTCTTGTATAAGACCAAATCCCCTTTTTTTATTGGTCAAACCATATTTATATGGAGATATTTATAAAGTCGACCCCTAGGGTTTATAAAGTGGTTTTAACCACTCTTGGAAGAAGTCAGGCTTACTAAGTGAATATACATAACCCTAGCACCTCCTCAACAAGTATTTATAAGTGAGGATGGTGCCTCACTTATTCATTCACTCACTCACTCATCCAATATGCTTTTCTTGAAGGCAGTTATTTTTGCAGGATGAAGGAGAAGAGAGGTGCATTCTCAGTCTTGGTTTATCTTTGGTGTTTTGGTCTTTAGTCTTGGCATTGTATTGGAAATCTATTATTAATGAATGCTTGATGGGTTTTCTCCCCCATGAGGGTTTCCCAGGATAAAATGTTGCATACCTTGTGATTGTGTTTCTTTCAATTATCCTCTTTATGTTGTTGTTTTGGAAATGCTCTAGTAAATTGAAAATAACCTAATAAAAATATCAATATTAACATAGTATCAGATATTGACTAAATAGAGAACCTTTCACTTGTATCTAAAAACGTCACTATTGTCTTACAAGGAAATTAAGACTTTTTACAGAAGAGAAATTTATGAACAAAACCTATCTAGGGAAGTGCACCCTACCCTAGTGCATATTTTGGCAACTTGAGCGCACCTTTTCAATGGCCAGATTCTGTGAAAAGTCAAACCCTAGTTTTGACTAGTACCAGAAAACTAGAAAACTAGGAAACCATAACCAGTACCAGAACTATCAGTCCGGATTTGTGCAAGTCAAGTTTCAAGGGGTAAAACTTGGAATATTTGGAAACAATGAGCTCCAACCAACTCGCCTCAGCCAAACACATCTCTTGGTAAGTTCAGATTCATTTTCTGGTCATTTTCTTAGCTCCAGGTCAAGATGTTTGCAAGCACCAAGCTTGTTGACGAGTTAGAAGGTGTGGAAAATTTTCATGCCTAGAAGTACATAATTGGACTCATTATTGAAGATAATGACCTTGCAAAATACATAAAAGAAAATGTACCAAAACCCGAAGAAGAAATAGCCAAAGAAATTTACAAGAAGGATATGATTAAGGCCAAAAGAATAATTGTAGATTCCATTAAAGACCACTTGATCCCTCAAGTGTCTTCCAAGAATACTAAAAAATAAATGTTTGATTCCTTAACCAAAATGTATGAAGGAAATAACATCAACCGGAAGAAGAACTTGAGAACCCAACTCAAGAATACAAAGATGCAGAAAGGAGAAACAATTCAAGAATATTTCTCTATGGTTACTCAATTTAAGGAACAATTAGAAGAATTTGGAGACAACTTAGATGAAGAAGAACTCATAATGACAACTCTTAATGGTATCACAATACCTTGGGATGCCTTCATCCAAACTATCTGTGCAAGAAAAGAGAAACTCCAATTTGACAGTCTATGGGAAGAATGTGTTCAAGAAAAAGAAAGAGTCGCCAAGCGAGAAGCCATACTATTAAGGGATGAAGATCAAGTCCTAGCTGCTCATGCTAAAGGAGGAAAGAAAAAGTATCATTTCCAAAGGGAGACCAATTTTCATAAAGAATCTTTCTCTCCAAAGAGATTCACGCACATTCATAAGGAATCTCATTCTCCAAAGAGATTCTAGAAATATCTTAAGGGTCAAATAAAGGGAAAAGACTTCTCCTCTTATAAATGTTATCATTGTGATAAGATGGGACACATTG
>SNQJ01S0269902.1:0-11752 GCA_010110895.2 Picea sitchensis
TACCCATAATGTCAATGCATTATATGCATCATTACATGTTCAGATATATAATGTACATCTATCTATCTTATAAAATTATTACATGACATCATGAATTTCTTTTAGTCTTCTTTTGTGCTTTCCAGGTCTTAAGTAATTCAACCATATCCATGTCTTCATTTACTGGGTGCTCTTCAACAACTGATGGTGTTTCATTCCTTTCACGCCGAGTACGTCTGGTCTCGTACCCATGGCCTGGATTCTGCTGTGAGGGGCCATCACCTAAAAAAATAAAAAATATTAAATTTATATGGCCAATTTTTAAATATCATTGAAGTAGTTCATTAATATTAAAAAAAAACTTTGCAATGTAATTATTTACCTGGTCCTCTAGTCAGCACCGTTGGAATGGCTTCCGGCCTATTCACTGATCTTTAGGTCAAGGAGGATCAACTATGACATTATTTGCCATTGAAACATAAAAATTTATAAGTACATAATTGTTAAGTATATGATTAATATATAGACATTTTACTGTCGTGGGCCTCAGTCACATGAACATCTTGGGGCTGCACCTCACTGGGATGGGGCTATTGGGGAGCACCATGATATTTTTGTTGCATTGCACTATCAACATTATGTTGTCCAGTACTAATGGTTTCGTTGATAGTGCTTCTCCCCTAATTAAAACAAAGTAAGACATTAAATTATGGACGATATCAAACATTTACGTATTTTATAAGTAATGAAAGGTTAGTGTGGACTGATTTTTATTTACCTTATCCCGCAAATTGGATTTTAGGGTCTTCCCCATGCTTTTCCTACAATCAACCACGACTTTATAACCATAATTGTAACCAAGTTGGAGGTCTTCCTCCGTGGTTTCAGTTCTGAAGTCGTCACCCTGGATTGCATAAGGGAATGGTTTTTTAATTATTTTGGCTGCAATTACTTGAAAGTTGTAAGGTGATACAAATAATATTCTTAAGATGTTTGGGTACTTACGATTCATGACTGTAACCTCTAGTAGCCACCCTGGACTAGCTTGTGTTGGCCATGTTTGGAAATCCTTGCTTTGGTTTCCTTCGAAGTGTCAGGCAACCTATCATCAAAATTTTCAATTATGTTATATATAACCACACTTTTATTTAGATCTAAAGAAAAATAAACCTGGTATTGAAATCAAAATATTGTAATTTACCTTGGTATACCAGTTATTTGTTCTCCTGATTTTTTCAAAATCTTCTTTTTTGCATCATCAATGATCGCCTTTCACTCCCTCTTGGGAATTGAGGGAGGACACTCATACCTAGGATTTCCTACCAAGCTTCATCTATAAACATCCTGCGTATATTTTAAATATTCACCCGCTGTAGAGGTGAGCGCTTTTTTATTGAACGTGTCTTCTCCAAAGAGGCCTTCAAGATAATCCATAAGTTCCTTTTTGAGGTTGGAATTTTGGCAATTCCACATCATGCATAAGGTTTCCCCAAAAATCATCAAGGCATTGCTCTCTAGGTGCCTATAAAAAAGGTCGTTTCATACACACAAAAAAATATGATCATTAATTTAAAATTAATAATCTAGATGATTTCTATATGAGAAGGACAACATTAAACGATTAAAATATGAATTAAAACTACCTGGGAGTCTTGATTGTTTTAATGGAAGTCCATTATCATTGACCAAAAATGTACATGGAAGGGTCCCCGTGCTTGTCACACGGCTAGCTCCAGGAAATGCAACCATGTCAACCACATCACCATGAGCCTCATCTCTGCCACCATATCTAGACTCTGATCGAGGTGTGGATGTATGGAAGTGCGTGTCATGGCTCCTATCTAAATTAGGTGTGGAATATGGAGAAGTAAATAGTACTCTAGCAGCTATACTATGACTGCCCGCATCAGGACTCTGTAGCACCACTACTACCAAAAATGAGTTGAACAGGCTCCAAAAATGACTTTATAAAAAAGAAAATGTTTTTTCGTGAGATAATGTAATAGTTAAAGAACAAAGTATCATAATTGAACATATGAGTACATAAAAAAAAACACTTTAAATTATGGTTATTACCTTATATGTGTTAAGTTGTGACATAAGGAGTTTGATCTTTACTTTGACGTCGAGAGTTTGATCTAGACGATCTAAGAAGCTAGCAAGTTCCTTGTTCGCTTTAATGATCTTTTTTTTTATTAAGACCATCAGATCAACGGATGAATAAAACCCCTCCTCATCAGCGTAATCATGATCAACATGGCCTGTGGACTACATATAATTTCAACAAAAACAATGTTATTTCAATAAAATTGTGTAAGAAAATAATAAAAATAACGTAAAATGAAAGTGGAAATTGATAATCATTTACATATTCTGCGGATGACCCTTTTCCACGATCATCCTACCACATTATAATATAATTAGAACCCCCAAAGTTTAAAAAAATTGTTAATGATAACAAAAAAAAACGTTAAAGATAATATTTACAACAATGTTAAAGATAATAAAAAAACATAATGCAATAAGTAGAGGTTTCTTAAAGAGGTGTTGCATAAGAACCTGCACACTATTAGTCAATGTTTCTATTCGATTCAAATGGTAATCCACTAATAACTCTTCCCCTTGAGCTATATTTTTTATTGTGCACATGACTACCCGATTCTCTTCACATCCCTCATATATGAAATTCGGTTGTTTGTTTGTTATCTCGGGTCATGTGCTGTTTATAAACCCTGCGATATTGTCAGAAGCTTTAGGCCTTCCATCAATATAGATAGTCGCTCCCTTATTTTTATCCTTGTTTATTAGTTGTATATAATTTGCGGCGAGTGCATATCTGCTCATACTCCACATGTATCAGACCAGCTGCATCCAATCGTTATAATTGTAACACAGTCCGACATAGTCCATCAATTCAATTAATGTATTGTATTTTACAATTATTCCATCCTTGGAAAATAGCCCCAAGCCATGCAGGGAGGATGGTGCAATGCGATATGTCCTATTGTTGACAACAAAGTCAACATCTATAGGAGGTAGTTCCTTAGGTACCCATTGTTTCACCAGATGTTTATACCTGAGTGGAACCTCTATGTCTCCTATTCTCTCATCATCATAAGAGCATGATCCTCCTTCGGCAAGAAAAAATTTCATGCGTCTACAAAATTTTATTCTGAATTTTTCACCTTTGGTCCTTGTTTGCTTATCATATCTACTAGATGCAGTCACATTTCCCTCTATTTGTCCTAAGATTTCCTCACTCAACAAAGAAATATATGATAGGTATCTATTTGGTTGTACCTTCAGTTGCAAGTGCACATGCTTTTAGTTAGTAGTCCATCATCATCCTATTTCTAATTTATGAACTTTTTTTTCTATATTCAAAGTTCTAAATAATTTTTTTATATCTTTAGTTTTGGATGCACAATTAGACTAGGGTGCAATTACCAATATTAGTGGTCAACCACCTAATTTAATGTGATATACCTCTTGATTTTGGACATATTAAGGACATAATGATTTCAAAGTAAGATACAACATTCATTTACATGATCTAGGTTCCTATTCATGCCCCCCTTCATTGGATCAAAAGAAAACATGATTCAAAAATCCATCCTCTCCTCTTTTTAAGAAAACATGATTCAAATACACCCTCTCCTCTTTTTATCACTCCTTGCAAAGAAAGGACTATAATAATCACCTCATGCGAATAATTCATATGTATAGAACATGTAACAAAAAAATATTTAAGTTATGGTAAAGTTAAAGAATTTTGTATTTTCTGCCATATTAATTTTTTCTTGAGTTGTACAAATTGTGTAGGTTTTTAGTGTTCTATAAATAATATGGTCTCTATCCCTATGGACATTGATGGTCTCTCTTGAGATGGTCCCCACAATCTAAGGAATACCAATAAAACAATGTGTTTCATTTGTCAAGATAATACCCACAATACATTTTAATGTTAGGAGAATGAAAGAAACAAGCCAAAATATTAGACAATATATCACATACAAACAATAGACAAGAATTAGGTTGCACAGGGTGAAGAGGGGTTGGTGACTATATAAGAAGAGGTGGATATGGTGAAAGAAGAAGAGGTCAAGGTGGTCGACATGGAGGATAAGTTAGATATTAATAAGGTTTTGTTTTACCTATATTGGGAGCAAGAAAAGGGAAGGATGCACTTTTGTGAAAACCCCTCAAATAAGACATGGAAGGAAAGAAAACAATATGTACTCATATTCGACAAGAAAAAAAGAATATGTTAATGAATCCATATAAATTTTAATAAAATTGGATAAAGAAGAATAATTTCAAGGCTCTATATGAATTTTTGGATCCATCAAGTGAGGAAGAATCCATATCAAGGATGATATAATTGATGACTATATTGGATGCATCATGTTGTCGTTGGATGTGAAGAATTATACTTATCAGTTACCTTAATTTACCACCTCATCACTTGGTCAATGTGTCATGCCACCATTGGATATGAAGAATGCCAAATTTCAACTATCCTTGTTGCCACATCATCATCTAGTCCCAATGTCAAGTTGTCATTAGATGTGAAGAAGGATTAAGGGGCGAAGATGGGTGGATTAGTTAGCTCTGGTTACCACTTGGTCCACATGTCATTTTTTCATTGGATGTGCATTGTGAAGAATGCCACAAGCTAATGCTTAAATATCCTAAGCCAAAAACACATCCTGATCTAGAATCTCTAGCAAAAGATGCTGTGAACCTCAACAAAGATCCTGAAGGGTAGACAAATCAAAGAAATTCCATTTTTTGCAATTTTGAAAATGACTTCAATGACCTCGAGTTTCAACAGCTTAACTGAATTTGAAAAAGTGTTTTTAGCTGCCGAATCCCAAGACTTTCGATAGCTTATCCTACTCTGTTTTAGGCACATAAGCTGTCGAAAGCACACACACAAGCATAATGTTAGTCTTTTTGCCTAGATCGAATATTTTTTCTGCCAAATCATTCAAGGAAGGTACTCTTACTGGATTTCACTTGCCATTAGGCATGGAGCTGGGAAGAACCGATGCATCCAGTGAGCATGTAGTCAATTTATAGTCCTTTTACTTCGATAATAAGAGAATAGAAATCCTCAGGCACATGCATAAGAAGAAAACGCTTGTTGTTGCCGAGGAGATGATAATAACTACAAAAAATCTAATTTTGGATGGTACTCAAAAGGATTCGGTAGCTACAACCACCTTTGGTGTTGTTTCTGCTCAGGCCACCACCTCCAACGTATAAGATTTGACCAAGGAATTACAAGCATGCAGAAATAAAATTGCCTTGCTAAAAAATGAAGTTGAATACCATAAATCAACGAAGGGCAACACAACTTCAGCGAAGGGAAAACATAGATGAAACCTTCAAAAGATGCAGGAAGATGTGGCAAGTCATAGAAATGATAGAATCTAATTGTGGCCTCCCTCCTTTCATCCCACCCATGGGGTTCTTTCCTCAACCCGAGGTCACGATAGTTTTAGAGGAATACATTCAAAGAAAAAGAACAACCATCGAACTTATTCCCAAAGTGGATAGAGATAAAATGAGGACTTACGTGGAAATTCTGGGAGATCACATTAATGAGAAAAATTATTCAGAAGCTAGAAACAAGTATGAAAAAAATTGAAAATGAGTTGGCATTGATAAGGGCCCCAGTGGTCCAGCACACCTTCCCTCATACAGACATCTTGCAAAGAATGTACTCAGCTTGGAAGAGATTTGTTAGGGATTATGTCAATGGAAAGGGACAATATTATTTAAAAGAAACAATTTTGGGCAAGTACACAAAAGAAACTGATAAGCTTCTTAGACATAATGTATTCTAAATAGTATGAAATCTATGTAGAAAGGTCTTTTTGCTTGTTGAACTTTTGTCAAACTTATTTTTTTTCAAATTATTATTAGGAGAATCCATCTTTGGCCAAGCTATTTTGGAGAAGGATTTGGGTTTTGGTGCCATGTGGAATTTTTATTTATTTATTTATTTATTTTTATCTGAGCGTTATAACTTATTCTTACATCTGTCTTTTTCTTAAATGTTTGTCTGAAAATTGTAAGCACTTAGCTGTTCAATTTCAGATTTCTTTGGGTTGTACATTTGGTTACTTATATTTCTTCTCTTATTTACTCAAGTCACTTTCTTGCTGAGGATAAAAGTGGTTATATATTTGGTGTTGCGCTTGCTTTCTCAGTTACTCACTCCTAGCTAGGAAACTTAAGAATAGATTTTCACTTTTCATATAGAATAGACCCATATTTGTATTTGTCATTTAACATATTAGAATTGAAAACCAACCATTAAAACCTAGTAACAGTTTCTGGGCGAAAATCTGGATGGGTTTCCTATACCAAATAGTGTGAGGTCTAATTGGGACTTCTCACTGGGGAGAATCCCTTGCTGTTAAAGAGGGCATTTCACCCTGTCAACAGAAAGACAAAGGAAAATTGTCTTTGACACTTGCCCAGTCCAGGTCTCCAAAGTCTACACAAATCCGGATGTCGCCATTCTTTTTCTGAACCAGAACTAGATTGGCAACCCACTTTGAGTAGCAGATCGAAAGAATGACATTTGCCTCCAAAATGTTTTCAATCCCTTTTCTAATCACGACATCTAGATTAGGATTGACAAGTCGTTTTATTTTTCTAACTGGATTAGCACCCTCCTCAAGAGGGATGGAGTGCTTAATTATTTCAGGGTCAAGGCCCCTCAAATATTTATATGAACAAGCAAATATATCTCTAAACTCTTAGAACAAGGATAAAAACATGCCCTTCTCTTGTTCGATGCATTGGGCTCCTACATAAGGAATTTGAAAAGAATATTATGAGCCTATGTTTACCAAGACAGTTTGACCAATATTTCATTTAGACTTTTGATTTTTTTGACCAACATTCTTAGGAAAATCACCGATGGAAAACATGTTTTCCAGAGGTATAAGGTCCTTGGGATAAACATTGTGTTTCAAATTTAGAATGACCAAGGAATCAACACTTCATCCCCTTGTTCTTCTAGGAAACAATAAATATATTCATTATTTTCCAAAATCTGCCCAGATTCCTCATTGTCAGGCACATAAGGGAGATAAAGAGAGATAACATCACAATTAGGTTTATCTTTAGAACACTTCTTACTAGGACTAGATGCAAAAACCACCAGTTTCTCATCCACTGAATTTCATTCCCTTCGAATATGGATAAGGTTAAAAGACAGAAAACCTTTGGTTAGCGGATCTACTAGCAGAATAGACCTTCTAAAGAACTTCTTGGTAGGCTTATAAACTCTCTTGACCATGTTAATGAGAAAATTTGAATCTAAAAAAACCTGCAAGTGTTTGCAGCCTAACTCCAGAGCTTTATCCAAGCTAAGGCACAAATCTTCAAACTCAGCGATATTCTTAGTGTAAGAGAAATTCAACAAAAAATAAAACTGATGCGGTCTACTAGATGGGGAATATAAAAGAACCCCACCACCATAAACTTCACAAGAAGAAGCCCCATCAAATTGCAGATGCCAAATCTGATCCTGGTCAAAATCGGGTTGGGCAAAAAAATAATCTTCTTCTTCCGTGAAGATGGAGTAAGTGCCGAGACCTGTTTCAATATAATCAATCTCAGAACTAGGGAGATTTTCGATATGAGGCACGATTCTTGGTTCTCTTGAAATGATGATGTTCTTCCGGTCTCGGGAAATCATCATATGGGAACCATAAAAGCTAAGATATCCACTGGTTAGGTGCTGCCATTCTCATCCTAGGATCATAGAAAAATTACCTACCTCCATATTTGCTACTAGGAAATGATAGGTGGTTTGGATTTCAGGGTGAGAACACATGACCAGGGTGAGATCCTTAATCTAACCAATGGCTGGTTACACTTTCTTGTTTCATGTGAGCATATTCCTAGCTTCACTTGTACAAGTGAGACCAAGCTGCTCCATAATCACTTTGGACATGATGTTGGGGTAGGAACCATCATCAATTAAGAAGGAATGAGCTACTTTTCCCATGATTCTCATAGAAACATAGGAGGGAGGGTACCTAGGCTCAGGTCGGGTAGTGGCTACCAAATTTACCTCCTTTTCAAAATGTTGATCCTCAAAATCAACATCATTCGTGTGGTGCTGTTGTCTTATTATTCAAAACATGTAAAACCAGGGCAACAAGCTCTTTGTTGAGGTTTTGCTGTTGTTCAAGGGCTCAGAGCACATATGGTCTTGGAGCACATATAAAAAGCTGATATTTTCTTTTAGAGCAGCTATATTATTAGCCATGTTATAAGGTAAGTAATTGGGTGGTAAAACTACCTTATTCTGAGGTGAAACAACAACATTTTGTGTCTGGGTAGCGAGTGTAGGCTGCTTCTCTGGACCTTAAACAAGGGAATTTTTTTTATTCTCCCTAATTCTGTTTGATCCAATACTCCCTAGAACAAAATTATGCATTATTTTAGGTCTTAACTAGTTTTGGGCTGCCTGGTTTCTGGTCATGGCAGTGCAAACATCATCAAATTGTTACTCTTCTTCAATAATAGCTACAGTATGGGCATATTTTTGACCCTTTGCCCGCTCTTTCGCAACCAGAAATGGTTCACATGTCATTGGGTCATGGGATTCGCCACAGAAATTACACCATCAACTTGGAGAAGGATCTTCATCCTGGACAGGGTTTCAAATGAATTATAACTTTAAAATGGATAAATATCATCCTCTTTTTCAGGTTTTAGTGGCAAATACGAAGGATAAAAGGTTCAAAATTTATCCTATTTTTGGTTGAATATTTGCCCAGGTGCCAGAAAAGGATCTCGAGTTGCCTTGTCATCACCCAAAAGACTGTTGAAGATGTTGAAGATTTCTGAGGTTTATAGTGAGGTTTATATGGACTCATATTCCTACGTGTTTGGACTCCTAGCCCTACGTGTCTTAGAAGACACAAGGTTTATGTTGAAAAAAACTATATTTGAGGTGAAGACCATATATGATATTTACTTAAATGGCACTTAAATAGTTCTTTGTAGAGTTGAATTCAAACAAAAAGTTACCAAATGTGAAAAAAATCCTCAACAAAAATCGTATGACTAATATTTAAACAAATGAATCAAATGTCTTTTCTTTCAAGAGCTAGGATGGGACTCATATGCACCTAGAACAATAGGGAAATCCTAAAGACATAAAAGGAGGAAAGTTAGTCAATACCTAGTTTTCATTGTGCAATCACATATGAAAAATGCAAGGTAAAAATCAAGAAGGAGACATAAAGGAAGGGAAAGTCATAGAGGGATCTTACAAAATTGAGAGGAGGAAAAAATGTTGGAATATGAACTATTCTCCTTTCCAAGAACTTTGATTAAATGAAACTTCATAATGCCATGATTGATTCATTAAACCTAATTGTCATAACTACTTCAAGAGGATTTTGAGGATACTTCTATGGATTTATTGACCCAAACTTTTATATAATAGTTTCTTCCCTTACTCTAAGTGAAAACATTTCACTTTGAATCCCACTCAAAATTGTATAGGAACACAACTGAACAACAATTACTTTAACAACAATATAGGAACACAACTGAACACCGTGGAGTTTGCATGAAGGTTTCATTTGGCATGTGTGGGTTTGTTCAACCATCCACTGAATTGGAGAGGACATTGGAATGATTGAAGGAGGGTGATTACACCTTGTTGGCTTCACATTTGACATATTAGAGCTGATTTAGAGGAGGTTGTCCCTTTTTTAGGGTTACATTCATCACTTGTGAATCCTTCTTCACCTTGAAGAGCCACGTGTCCACTTGGAAGGGGATTGTGAGTCATTTTTTACATGTTTGATTAGGACATATCATTCACCTCCAAGTGGAATTTGGGCACCATAAATAAGTTAGTTTTGAACCAAGAATGGGTCTCAAGGTCTAACCAAGCTCAAGGGAGGGAAACAAGGGACTTGTTCCCTAAGTGAAAATTCTTAGGACTTGTTCCCTAAGTGAACATTCTTAGGCTTAACATTCTTAGAGTGGATAAGGTAGTTGTGTTACTATTTCCTTTCTTTGATGATTAGTTGGATGGTTTCTACATAGTCATCTTATTGCTATCCATGCTCACTTGTAGATGTTTTAGTCACACCAGAAATATGTTTTCTTGATAAAAAAAAAATGAAATATATCTATAGGTTGATGCAAATGAAGAAACATACCGATTTTTTCATCATTTTTGGTGATCCCCTAAGAGTATCTGTCTCTTATAAGGGTGGTTGGGTCTCCTTTATTGCTTGCACTATGGTGTAGGGCCTCCTTGTCTCCTTGCTGGGCTGGACTGTCAAATTTCATTGTGGTGTAGGGCCTCCTTATCTCCACTGCGCGGGGGTTCTCTCCTCCATATCAATATCCTCCCTCTCATGGGATCAAATGGCACGGTTTCAGGGGTTTCACTCCACTGCACGAGGGTTCCCTCCTCCCTCTCACTCTCGACCTCCCTCTTGCTGAGCTTGAATGGCGGGGTTTCGAGGGGTTTCACTCTGTTAGTAGATGGGAATGACAGGATTTTGGGGGTTTCTCTCTGCTAGTACATGGGCATAACTAGATCATCGGTGAATGATGCTATAGTGTTGTTGTGTCATGTGAATGGACGTGGGCTCATTATGCAATTTGAAATTTGTTTTTTTCTTTGTTATTTTGTTTTGTTTTTTTTTTTTATTTTTTTATTTTTTTATATTCAATGTTTTTAATATATATCAATTATATATTATTTAATATACTACTACTACTACTAATAATAATCTATTGTTTTCTAAACAAATAAAGAAACACCATTAGGAGGTTTTTTTGTTAATTTGTAGACTTGTGCATTTCCATTGGTCCCTAGAATATGACATCTAGGTCCTAAATTATTTATATAGAACCACAAAAAAATTCATGACACGAGGTCTCGCTTCAATGTATTTGCCCTAATATTTGGACATGAGTGTCATTTATATGTTTTTCATACTACATATGGGTCTCGGGGCCTTGACCATGGTTGTAGTAGGGAAATATGCCATAATCCCTTAACCATGGTCAAGGGAGGGAAACAACAACTCAAGCCCCAAACATATAATATCTAGCTCAAGCACCATGAACAAGTCCTCAGGTCACCACACAAGACCATGGATGGGTCACAAGACCTTAGCTATCATCAAAGAATGAAAACAAGTTCCTTATAATATTTTTGAAGATTCTGAAGTTGATCAAGAGCCTTGAACAAGTCCTCAAACCAACATAACAAAAATTTGGACTTTAAGAGGGATATGGGAATCACGATTAGGTTTTGTACATTGAAAATGGGTGTAGAGGCATAAACATGGCAAGTTGGAAACAATATCCTAAATCCCTAACTAAACCTTATCGAGCTCATGAACCACCATCTAAAGAGTATGGTATCTCACATTCTCAATGAAAGTTTGACTATGTTGAAACAATACAAAATATTCATTAAAATCTAAATGGTAATATTAGGAAAACCCAAAAAGATTTAGAGATTTTATCTATAATGCCAATACATTGTAGTCTTGATCTATCAACCTCACAATCACATCCCTTACTATTGATGTGATGAAATAATTGACACATAAGAAACATTGACATATTTTCTTGGATAAGAGCTTGACGCGTCTATATTTTCCTTTGTGATAGTAAGGTTGTTGTCATCATTGATGGTATGTTATGAAACTATCCTATTGATATTCTAACATCCCTTTGTATATTTTATTTGGCTTTGTGA
>SNQJ01S0269904.1:0-11690 GCA_010110895.2 Picea sitchensis
TATATAAAGTGTTTTTATATTTTCGATCCTAATAAAAAATTTCTTTTGAAAATACAGATGTGGGGCCGTATCAACCGCCAGGGACATCTCCCATTTAGAGGCGAGGAGAAGTGACTCCAGTGGCAAGATGGGATGATGAGGACTACGATTTGATTGAACAGAACTTAGAGGGTCTGACTGTAGATGTTACGAACATCACTATTGGAGATATCCCAAGACGTTATCAACGCCATATTGTGGGCATGTTAGTGTCTCTCAGTGGACTGCTCCGTAGGGTAGCCCGAGCAGTTGTATGTTATCATGAGCATCATTCGTTATGCTATTTTGTGGAAGTTATGGGATTTATATTTTGAGATTTTGATCTTTGGACATAAACTTTTTGTAAAATCTTTTGATCATTATATACATATATACGGTTTCTACCAACTTATTTTGTGTTGTATAATACATGTGATGTGTGATTGGTTCATAAATGTCCCAAATGTATGTCTAACACATAATTAGCGAAAGCATTAGTCAATGTATTTAGACATATAGGAATGTTGTGATATTCGATATAATCAAAATAACATTCCAAGAGGCAAATTCGTAAATATACCCATAATAAAGTAGGACTTCAGATAACATAGACATTACTTAACTGTAGACTTACTAGCTGGGAATCGAGTCGTATAACCAGGTGGAGGATACCAAGTGAAATAATATCAACGAGTAACATACCAAAAAGGAATGAGTGACATACCTTTATATCACTTCCTTAGGTCTCTGTTGTTCCTACTTCGCTCCGGTGCTCTTGTGAGATCAGGTCCAAGACAACACAAACCAACCAAAGTGAAGATAGCAAAGTATATTCAATGTCAACCTATGCATATGATCAAGGAGTTATGTAATAAAATAAGAGTGATTTTATGGGAAATGGACATGTCGCTGTATTATATTAAATGAAAGTAGAAGATACAACCAAATCGCCTTGATTTTGCAAGCTTCCTTTCAGTGGTCCCTACTTCCAACACACACACTTGCTCTACACTTGCATGAAGAAGATCCAGTACAACTTGATAGAAAAATAGAGTCTTCAAGCTTCAATCCAAACAGGGTTCTTCACACAATTCTTTCATCAATTCTCCATTCAATCTTGCTTAACCTCTTCCTTGAGAAACCCTTCATTATATAGGAGAAGGAGAGATGGTTAAAGGGATGAGGATGATCCCACTAAATCTGAGAAGTTAGTAGGATTCCAACCATGTGAATGCCAACTCATTTTCTAGAAGATACTCTTCTATAACTTTCATAACTTCCTCTTCCTTTCAAGCTTCAAAATAGGTTCACACCCTGCCTATAGAGCAGACTGCGAACACCTTGCAGGCTAGGTATAGGGTTGCCTGCGAGAATCAAGATTATCGCACCCTACAAAATAGTCAACCTGCGAACTCATCTTAAAAATATGTTTTGTGGAAGAAGACAACAATCACTTTTCTTAGGTAAAAAGTCCTTATGAGAGCCTAAACACATAACTGTAGAGACATCACCAGAGTGACCAAAATAATGTGTAACAGAATGCCCCCCAAAGTATGAGGTTGGAACTCGTGACAACCAAATTTTTTTGTAAAATGTGTGTGTGTGTGTGTCAGAAACAAGGATCACACCTAATCAGAAACCTAGAAACAATCAAGCATCTGTAGAATATAATACTAGTTCTGAGGTAGGCATTCCCATGCTCAGACCACAAATGAATGAAATCATAAATGTAGGCCATGGCCACCAATCATACACTGTGGATCCATGTCACCAAAATACCACATAGCTACACTGTGGATTCAATGTCAACCTATGCATATGATCAAGGAGTTACATGTGTCGAAGTCGAACATGGTAGAAACCACTCGATTACGGGTCATTGATGAAAGCTGTTAACAAGTGCGAGGGAAATGACCATTGATGTCAATGACTCCCAAGGTACCTAAGTACAATCTGAACAAATGTGAATAAATGAGCTGAAGTCGAACATTCGACGGAATCTCTCGATCAGGGACCAATGATGTGAATCCACTGTCGAAAGCGAAGAGACCTGCCATTAAGGCATGTAGGTTCTAAGGTACTAAATGATTTCTAAGTCTTATTCCCGGATAATGAGTTGGAGTCGACGGAAAAAGACTCGTCACAGGAGGGCCTTGATGTATCCCCATCAATGACACGAAATAAGTTACAGATTTTGAGGGCAATTCAAGGTACGAATATGATTTGAAACAAACACATGGAAGGATGACGTGGTAAGAATGGACAACTGCAGATGGCCTTCTCAATGGAGGGCTTGTTTGGACTTATCTTGAACATGTGAACAACACGACAATGGTCTTGGCAACATTGACTCAAACACTACCCAAGATATGACCTTGTAGTAATCCATACGAGAGACAAATGGATTTCACAACCCATATTCAAATGATGAACAATGAGTTTCACTTTCAAGAGCGACACTTACTGCCACTAATACAAATACCGAAACATATCTCTTTCCTAAAATATCCCCCACCGTTTCTGGTGAGTACCTCTTTATTTTTACACAAGCTTGAGGAGGATAACACATGATTATTGATGCAATCTCATCCTTCGGACGAGTCCCTCGGAGTATGTTTAACAAACCCTAAGAAGGAGTGGTTCGTCCCCATAAGGGATTTTCGATGTTTGTTTAGCGAGTCCAAAGATAGAAAACTCGGGCGTTTTTCATGTTTTGAGAGTCTGAACAACATTTAAAGAGAAACTCACCCAGTTCCTTTTTCATAAATTAGTTCGATGAGACCGAAAAAGTGATAAACTATCGCCCATTGAACGTTTTCTTCAAATACTTTTACGAGTGTTAAAAGAACAAGATCGGTCGGGAATCTTTTCATTTTATGGAGTGTGAAAAGAGCTTAAAGGATACTCCCTTGCTTTCGTCGTTTTCATGTTACCATAACGAGTATGAAAAGACGACAAAAGTATACTCGGTTACGTTCTCATGTATTTTCGAGCGAGAGAATGAATGAACACTGAGCTCGAGGTTTTCCTTACAAAACCCTAAAAAGGTACTTGTTCATGTGACAAATATAAAAAAAAAAGAAAAAATGCCCATATACCATCGTTCGGACTTCTAGGTCAGCTATCTGCAAAAAACCATACTCACAAAAGCATTAGGGTATTAGGTTTTTAGACAAAAGTAATAAAAATAATATAAAAATCAACGAAAAATAGTAAAAAGGTGAATAAATATGGGTAAAAAGGGCTTTTTACCATTTCATTGTTACTTTGCCAAAAACTTGTCCAACAGACCTCCTTTTTTTTCTCAAATTTCATCGGTCGATCGCGGGAGCTACAAGTGATCACTTAGCAAACGGTTCCGACCAACGAGGTAATCTCTTGATTTTTCAACTTTTCCATGGTTTACTTTTGATTTTTATTGGTAATTTTAGAGTTTTGAGTCCATTTTAGGGTCGGTAGGTGCGCTCAAGCATTCTCGCAGGTGGGCCATTCGGGACCTGCGAGAATCTAAGATTTCCGCAGGTGGGCTTCAGTGCACCTGTGAGAATCTCGCACTGTGCAAAAACTCCACCTGGGAGGGACGAAAAAAAGATTTTTGTGTGTGGTTTTGCTAAATAAAAATTTGTTCAAGAGGTTAAAATGAGTTGTTGAATTCCTTCTCATGAATCCACTATAGGTATTAATCATCACGATGCTGGAATGGAGGGAAAGGGAACATGAGGAGGATGATGCCATTGCCAAAAATGATCAACGTACAGTTGCTGCTCTCCGGTAATGTGGGGTCTTAAATTTTTTTAGGATCCCGGGCATGAGAGCCCAGCTCAGGTTGTTAGAGTACCTGGTCCACATGTGGGATGTGGACCAACATGTGTTTCATGTAGGGGTACACATGCTTTTGCTAGATATCCAGGATATCTATTTTCTAACAGGGTTGTCACGACATGGATCCCATGCAAATTTGACTAGAGGTAGGGTTGGTGGACTTCTTATGAGCAAATATGTCCACCGACATTGTGTTCCTGAGGTAGAGAGAAGCAAGGGTAAGGTTTCCATTTGGGGGGTCCAAGATTTGACCCTACGAGCTATATTATTTACCATTTCACACATGGCTGAGAGCGTGGCTCCGCACATGGCTCTCCAGAGCTATTTCCAATATGCAATAGAGTGCACAGAGCCTCGGGTTTTTAACTAGTCGGATGTTGTTATCCGCAACATGAAAAGGCAATTGACCAAGTGTAGAAGGGGTGAACTAAAGCAGTTTGGGTATGGGTCGAGTTTGGTGTCTTTCTTCCTTGAGAGGGTCTCATTGCTATGTCTACAGGTAGATTGGGTTTTACCGGCTCCACAGGGTCTGAGGATGCTGAGGTGGTGTAACCTCATGGCTCGTCACGTAGCAGGGCCTATAATCAGATATAACGATTCATTTTTTGACTGTTTGAGGCCCCAGATGTTGATGATTGATGACTACGCATATGTCGGTTTGGATTTTCGAGGAGATCCAGATTTGGTTCTGCCTGAGAATGCTTAGTGGGGTGACTTAGGTGAGAAGTACACATTTTCTTCTGTTTAAATGCTTTTGCAAATTTTATTATATAAAGTGTTTTTATATTTTTGATCCTAATCAAAAATTTCTTTTGACAATACAGATGTGGGGCCGTATCGACCGCCAGGGACATCTCCCATTCAGAGGCGAGGAGAAGTGGCTCCAGTGGCAAGATGGGATGTTGAGGACTACAAGGCGATTGAACATAACTTAGAGGGACTGACTGCAGATGTCCCAGACATCACTATTGGAGAGATCCTGAGATGTTATCAGTGCCATACTATGGGCATGTCTGAGTCTCTCAGTTGACTTCTCCGTAGGGTAGCCCGAGCAATTGTATGTTATTGTGACCGTCATCCGTGATGTTATTTTGTGGTAGCTATGGGCTTCATATTTTGATATTTTGATCTTTGGACAGAAACTTTTTGTAAAAACTTTTGATCGTTATATACATATATATGGATTCTACCGGATTATTTTGTGTTGTATAATACATGTGATGTGTGTTTGGTTCATAAATGTCCCAAATGTCTGTCTAACACATAATTATCTAAAGCATTAGTCAATGTATTTAGACATCTAGGAATGTGCTGATATTCGATATAATCAAAATAACGTTCCAAGGGGCGAATTCGTAAATATACCCGTAATAAAACAGGACTTCAGATAGCATAGACATTACTTAACTGTAGTACTACTAGCTACGATTTGAGTCATATAACTAGGTGGTGGATACCGAGGGAAATAGCGTCAATGAGTGACATACAAAAAAGGAATGAGTGACAAACCTTTATATCGCTTCCTTAGGTCTCTGTTGTTCCTACTTCTCTCCGGTGCTCTTGTGAGATCAGGTCCAAGACAACACAAACCAACCAAAGTGAAGATAGCAAAGTATATTCAATGTCAACCTATGCACATGATCAAGGAGTTATTCAATAAAATAAGAGTGATTTTATGGGAAAGGCACATGCCGCTGTATTATATTAAATGAAAGAAGAAGATACAACCAAATCGCTTTGATGTCGCAAGCTTCCTTTCAGTGGTCCTTGGTTCCAACACACACACTTTCTCTACACTTGCATGAAGAATATCCAATACAACTTGATAGACAAATAGAGTCTTCAAGCTTCAATCCAAACAGGGTTCTTCACACAATTCTTTCATCAATTATCCATTCAATCTCGCTTAACCTCTTTCTTGAGAAACTCTTCATTATACAGGAGAAGGAGAGATGGTTAAAGGGATGAGGATGATCCCTCTAAATCTGAGAAGTCAGTAAGATGCCAACCATGCGAATGCCAACTCATTTTCTAGAAGATACTCTTCTAGAACCTTCATAACTTCCTCTTCCTTTCAAGCTTCATAGTAGGTTCGCACCCTACCTATAGAGAAGACTGCGAACACCTTGCAGGCTAGGTATAGGGTTGCCTGCGAGAATCAAGATTCTTGCACCCTACAACATAGTTAGCCTGCGAACTCATCTCAAAAATATGTTTTGTGGAAGAAGACAACAGTCACTTTTCTCAGGCAAAAAGTCCTTATGAGAGCCTGAACACATAACTGTAGAGACACACCAGAGTGACCAAAATAATGTGTAACAGAATGCCCCCCAAAGTATGAGGTTGGAACTCATGACAACCGAAATACTTTGTAAAATGCATGTGTGTGTCAGAAACAAGGATCACACCTAATCAGAAACCTACAAACAATCAAGCATCTGCAAAATATAATACCATTTTTGAGGTAGGCATTCCCATGCTTAGACCACAAATGAATGAAATCATAAATGTAGGCCATGGCCACCAATCATACACTGTGGATCCATGTCGCCAAAATACCACATAGCCACCAGGAATACACTGTGGATCTATCTGTTTAGAAGCCACAGATTAGGACATAACCACGTGACATACAAAGTGGATCAATGTGTCAATACAAATCATAAATACTCCAGCGCAGCCTGGGCCAAAAGATAAGACCCAAGGTCTTGAATCCCGTTGTCTGAAAAGTACGAATCTAACCATGTGATTACATGTGTCGAAGTCGAACATGGTAGAAACCACTCGATTACCGGTCATTGATGAAAACCATTAACAAGTGCGAGGGAAATGACCATTGATGTCAATGACTCTCAAGGTACCTAAGTACAATCTGAGCAAATGTGAGTAAATGAGCTGAAGTCGAACATTCGGCATAATCTCTCGATCAGGGACCAATGATGTGAATCCACTGTCGAAAGCGAAGAGACCTACCATTAAGGCATGCAGGTTCTAAGGTACTAAATGATTTCTAAGTCTTATTCTCGGATAATGAGTTGGAGTTGACGGAAAAATTCTCCTCACAGGAGGGCCTTGATGTATCCCCCATCAATGAAACGAAATAAGTGACAGATTTTGAGGGCAAGTCAAAGTACGAATATGATTTGAAACGAACACAGGGAAGGATGACGTGGTAAGAATGGAAAACTGAAGATGGCCGACTCAATGGAGGGCTTGTTTGGACTGCTCTTCAACATATGAACGACACGACAATGGTGTTGGCAGCATTGACTCAAAGACAACCCAAGATATGACCTTGTAGTAATCCATACGAGAGACAAATGGATTTCCCAACCCGGATTAAAATGACGAATAGGGAGTGTCGTGTTCAAGAGCGACACTTACTTCCACTAATACAAATACTGAAACATATCCCTTTCCCAAAATTTCCCCCACCATTTCTGGCGAGTACCTCTTTATTTTTACACAAGCTTGAGGAGGATAACATATGCTTGTTGATGTAAGCTCATACTTCGGACGAGTCACTCGGAGTATGTTTAACAAACCCTAAGAAGGAGTGGTTCGGTCCCGTAAGGGCCTTTCGATGTTTGTTTAACGAGTCCAAAGATAGAAAACTCAGACGTTTTTCATGTTTTGAGAGTTTGAAAAACACTTAAAGAGAAACTCTCCCAGTTCCTTTTTCGTAAATTAGTTCGATGAGACCGAAAAGGTGATAAACTATCGCCCATCGAACGTTTTCTTCAAATACTTTTACAAGCATAAAAAGAACAAGATCGCTCGGCAATATTTTCATTTTATGGAGTGTGAAAAGAGCTTAAAGGATTCTCCCTTGTTTTCGTCGTTTTTGTGTTACCATAACGAGTACGAAAATATGACAAAAGTATACTTGGTTACGTTCTCATGTATTTTTGAGCACGAGAATGAACGAAGACTGAGCTCGAGGTTTTCCTTACAAAACCCTAAGAAGGTACTCGTTCATGTGACAAATATAAAAAAAAAGAAAAAAATGCCCATATACTGTCGTTTGGACTTCTAGGTCAGCTATCTGCAAAAAACCATACTCACAAAAGCATTAGGGTATTAGGTTGTTAGACAAAAGTAATAAAAATAATATAAAAATCAACGAAAAATAGTAAAAAGGTGAATAAATATGGGTAAAAAGGGATTTTTACCATTTCATTGTTACTTTGCCAAAAACTTGTCCAACACACCTCCTTTTTTTTTCTCAAATTTCATCGGTCGATCGTGGGAGATACAATTGATCACTTAGCAAATAGTTCTGGCCAACGAGGTAATCTCTTGATTTTTCAACTTTTCCATGGTTTACTTTTGATTTTTATTAGCAATTTTAGAGTTTTGAGTCCATTTTAGGGTCAGTAGGTGCGCTCAAGCATTCTCGCAGGTGGGTCATTCGGGACCTACGAGAATCTAAGATTTTCACAGGTGGGCTTCAGTGCACCTGTGAGAATCTCGCACTGTGCAAAAGCTCCACTTGTGAGGGTCGAAAAAAAGATTTTTGTGTGTGGTTTTGCTCAATAAAAATTTGTTCAAGAGGTTAAAATGAGTTGTTGACTTCCTTCTCATGACTCCACTGCAGGTATTGATCATCACGATGTTGGAATGGAGGGAAAGGGAACACGAGGAGGATGATGTCGTGGCCAAAAATGATCCGCGTACAATTGCGGCTCTCGGGGAATGTGGGGTCTTAAAAATTTTTAGGATCCTGGGCATGAGAACCCAGCTCAGGTTTTTAGAGTACCTGGTCCACATGTGGGATCTGGACCAAAAGGTATTTCATGTAGGGGTCCACACGCTTTTGCTAGATATCGAGGATATCTATTTTCTGACGAGGTTGTCACGACGTGGATCCCATGCGACTTTGACTGGAGGTAGGGGTGGTGGACTTTCTATGAGCGAGTATGTCCGTCGACATTATGTTCTTGAGGTAGAGAGAAGCAAGGGTAAGGTTTCCATTTGGGGGGTCCAATATTTGACCCTAGGGACTATCTTTTTTACCATTGCATGCATGGTTGGGAGCGCGGTTCTGCACATGGCTCTCCAAGGCTATTTCTGATACGTAATAGAGTGCACAGAGCCTCGGGTTTTTAACTGGTCGGATGCAATTCTCCGCAGCATGAAAAGGAAATTTACTAAGTGTAGAAGGGGCGACCTAAAGCAGTTTGGGTACGGGTCGATTTTGGTGTCTTTCTTCCTTGAGAGGGTCCCATTACTGCATCTACAAGTAGATTGGGGTTTACGGGCTCCACAGGATTCGAAGATGATGAGGTGGTGTAACCTCATGGCTCGACACGTAGCAGGGCCTATAATCAAATATAATGATTCATTTTTTGACTGGTTAAGGCCCCATATTTTGATGATCGATGACTACGCATATGCTGGTTTGGATTTCTGAGGAGATCCAGATTTGGTCCTGCCTGAGGATGCTCAGTGGGGTGACTTAGGTGAGAAGTACACATTTTGTTCTTTTTAAATGTTTTTGCAAATTTTATTATATAAATTGTTTTTATATTTTCGATCCTAATTAAAAATTTCTTTTGACAACACAGATGTGGGGCCGTATTGACCGCCGGAGACATCTCCCATTCAGAAACAAGGAGAAGTAGCTCCAGTGGCAAGATGGGATGCTAAGGACTACGAGGCGATTGAACAAAAATCAAAGGGACAGACTGCAGATGTTCCCGACATTACTATTGGAGAGATCCCGAGACATTTTCAGTGACATACTGTGGGTATGTCCGAGTCTCTGAGTCGACTGCTCCATAGGGTAGCCCGAGAAGTTGTATGTTATCGTGAGCGTCATCCGTGATGCTATTTTGTGGAAGCTATGGGCTTCATATTTTGAGATTTTGATCTTTGGACATAAACTTTTTGTAAAAACTTTTGATCGTTATATACATATATACAGCTTCTACCTACTTATTTTGTGTTGTATAATACATGTGATGTGTGATTGGTTCATAAATGTCCCAAATGTCTGTCTAACACATAATTAGCTAAAGCATCAATCAATGTATTTAGACATCTAGCAATGTGTTGATATTCGATATAATCAAAATAACGTTCCAAGAGGTGAATTCGTAAATATACCCGTAATAAAGTAGGACTTTGGATAGCATAGACATTACTTAACTGTAGTACTACTAGCTGTGAATCGAGTCATATAACTAGGTGGCAGATACCAAGTGAAATAAAATCAATGAGTGACATACCAAGAAGGAATGAGTGACATACCTTTATATCGCTTCCTTAGGTCTCTGTTGTTCCTACTTCACTCCGACGCTCTTGTGAGATTAGGTCCAAGACAACACAAACCAACCAAAGTGAAGATAGCAAAGTATATTCAATGTCAACCTATGAATCTGATCAAGGAGTTATGCAATAAAATAAGAGTGATTTTATGGGAAAGGGATATGCCGTTGTATTATATTAAATGAAAGTAGAAGATACAACCAGATTGTCTTGATGTCACAAGCTTCCTTTCAGTGGTCCTTGGTTTCAACACACACACTTGCTCTACACTTACATGAATAAGATCCAGTACAACTTGATAGACAAATATAGTCTTCAAGCTTCAATCCAAATAGGGTTCTTCACACAATTCTTTCATCAATTCTCCATTCAATATTTCTTAACCTCTTCCTTGAGAAACCCTTCATTATATAGGAGAAGGAGAGATGGTTAAAGGGATGAGGATGATCCCACTAAATATGAGAATTTAGTAGGATGCCAACCATGCGAATGCCAACTCATTTTCTAGAGGATACTCTTCTAGAACCTTCGTAACTTCCTCTTCCTTTCAAGTTTCAAAATAGGTTCGCACCCTACATATAGAGCAGACTACGAACACCTCGCAGGCTAGGTATAAGGTTGCTTCCGAGAATCAAGATTCTCACACCCTACAACATTGTCAGCCTGCGAACTCATCTTAAAAATATGTTTTGTGGAAGAAGACAACAGTCACTTTTCTCAGGCAAAAAGTCCTTATGAGAGCCTGAAAACATAACTGTAGAGACATCACCAGAGTGACCAAAATGATGTGTAACAACCGGGCTGGATCATGGTGGAAACACCAATGGCATTGGGTTCCATGTCAATGATTCCTCTCCCCTTTTCTGGTTCTGACTCAAATTTGGAACCCAAATATGATTCATAGGATTTTACCTTAGCCACCAATGACTGCTTTGAGCGACAATCAACAGTCTTATGCCAGGGGATATTATGGAATTCACACCACTTCCCTGTATTTTTCTTCATCTTCCCATTGTCCTTTTTTGCTTGTGGCTTAAACTTGTTGTCCTGAGGTTGCCCATATTTTCTCTATCCTTTGTTCTACGAGTTGGGGCTGCCCTTGCCTTGCTTTTTCTCTGAGGGGTTCCCAGACCCAAACTGCCGCATATTTTGTTTCAACTTCTGCTCAATTTTGACGGCATATCGATAGGCCGCGCCCAAGGATGAGATGTCCAAAAACTCCATTTCTATTTGGATGTATCTATGCAGACCATCGCATTACTTGAGTACCATATGTCACTCAGAATATTTGATACCCATCTTGGTGCACAAGGTGTAAGTTTTAAACCTATGAAGTAAAGAAATGCATACAGATTCTTAAGCAAAACATAAATTAATCAATGGCTCATGCACATAGTACACATAGATTTACGCTGGAAACCCTTAACCAGGAAGAAACTAGCCTTCCTTGGTGTCGCACCTTTCAACTTTTCATTGTATTAATTTCACCATTCTCCATACAATATATACAATGTTTTAGGTATTCCGTAGCTACCAAAACCCTAATCCCTTAATACGGGATTAATTTAGAAAACCGCTAA
>SNQJ01S0269905.1:0-11752 GCA_010110895.2 Picea sitchensis
TTCCCATAGAATGTTAGGTCAAGGTTATAGTTTTTTCATGGACTCCATGCCCATGGCTTCATTGGCTTCTTGATTAATTTTACCACTCTCAATTTTTTCTAAAACCCATCCAATTCATTTTGACTTTAAGATGTGCTAGGCTTTCTCTTAAGCAGTTAAACATTCCTCCTTTCCTTGGCTTGCACCCAGTGTTCAACGTGAATATCCTTCGATCGTATTTCCTACCATTATTGGACACCTCAAAGATAGAAGAAGAACTGACACCAACAGAGCTTGACCCTGAATGCATACAATATGCATCTAATTATGATATTGTAGACAAACAGATCAAGGACACTTGCCAGCAAAGGATCCAACTTTATCGAGTTGTCAAAGCAGGGCAACTCCTGCACCAGGGCAAGTGGCTCACCCGAGGCCAAATTCAACAGAAATTTCCTCATCTGACGGGGGAACTCAACGCAATGGATACCATTGATTCCTAAGGGGGGAGGATTGATCCAAATGAATTTTGGTGGCCTCCCACCTATTCCAACTGGCTCATTTTGGAAGTTTTCCAGTTTGGCATTATTTTCCCTAGTTTCGGGTCCCTGACTTGCGGGGTCGTTTTGAGGCCCTAAACAACGTTTTTGAGGGCTCTCCATAGTCAAAATGACCTCTAATAAATAGTAGAAAAAAGTGTATTCCTCGGATAGACCTTTCCAACGGGCTATCGTGCTCCTAAAACGAAGATCGTATGCAAAAGTTACGACACCGGGAAGTTGATGTACTAACTATGGGGCCCACATGACTTTTGGCATTTCATCTCCTAGGGTTACGTTTTTTGGATGTCTAGGGTTTTGGGCATTCCTGTTTATTGTAAAAAGGTATTTAGAGCCTCATTGTAATCATGTTCCTGCGAATGAGTGCAACCGTCACATCTCTTCTTAGAGATAAGCCGCCACCATTCTAGCAAGCTTGTTTCCGCTGCATTTTACAATTTCAGCTTATTTCTTATTTAATAGAAACCAATTTTATTGTATATCTTTTATTCTGTGTTAAGCATATTTTGATAATAATATGTATTCATTTCGTTCTGCAAATATATTATGGATCAGTGGTATCAGAGCGGTCTGCTCCTCGTCGTTCTTAATGCATGTCCCCAACGAGGTCAGGGTACAAAGAATTGGGTCTCAAGCTTGTTTCTCTTGAGGAAAAAAACTCTCGCACCTCCAAACGACCTCTCATGGTATAAGAAAAGAAAGAATATAGGACAGTAGATCCCTTCAAAATATTTCTCGAGAAATCCCTCACACAACAAAGGAACTAGGTGATGGATAGTTTTGCGCAAATCCTTCGGCGACTAAAAACAGGTGACACATCTTCCTCAAACGGAGGCGTTGCCTCCTTCAAGGTACAAATAAAATTCTATATTCCTATATTTGAAGGTCATATAGACACAAATGCGGTAGACAAATGGTTGAATCTTCTAAAAGGGTATTTCTTTGTCCATAACTTCTCCAATAGAGAAAAGATTACTTTTGCGCTCCTCAAAGCCATCCCCCGTGTCAAATATTGGTGGGAAACTTTCTGTGAGCAAAAGGAAAAAGAGGAACCCTCATTATTTACAATCGCAGTCACCTCAGCGTCCTTCAGGGATTTTATTAAGGAAAAATACTACCATGTTGGAAGTTATGACGATCATTCAAGTCGTTTCTCTTTACACTCCTTCTGCTGATCATTTATTAATAGAAATACTCCTTTCCCATCCAATTGATATCTTGCAAATATATGTATTATGATCCATGGGCATGTCTGTTTTGTATTTTAATGGATTATCCTATCTAATGTGCTAACCTTGTATATTATCACTATATGCTTGCTCTCCTTGTTTGTTGAGAACTTGTTGTAGGTATAAATATTTGGGTCGAAGTGCTCAACGGTGGACATCATCAAACATTTGGATGAGGTCGACCTCTTTGTTACCTCTCTTGCACATTAGTTTATATAGTATATGTTGGAATTGAGTCAATTTCTACAGTCACACCTGTCTGTTGTGGTTCACCCTAGCCATAGAGAGATTTTCATTGTAACACCAAAAATGGGCTCTACTTGAAAAAATATTACGCTTGAGCCCCAAGCTTGGGCGAAACTCTTTATATACTAATGTAATTTAGTGTATATATCTCTTTTCTTTTTATCTTCGGGTTGCTTATCGAGTTTTCACTTGGTTGACATATGTCAATGGAGTCATCAGTCTACTTAGGATTCGCAGACGGGGCCAGTTGTCACACACGGAACTTGGCTTCCGTCGCTTGGGTGGTGTACTCACCCGAGGGTCTACTGGTGTCTTCAGGAGGCGTATGCTTAGGTCCATCCACGAATAATGTGGTCAAATATAGTGTCGTTATAGAACTTTTGTGTGATGCTATCTCACATGGCATTCGTGCATTAGAAGTTCGCATGGACTCCCAGTTAGTAGTACATTAGTTGAACGGACGTTACCGTGTGCGTGATCCTATTTTACTCCGACGATTCCTACGAGTACGTCTTTTAGAACGACAATTTTATTTTATTACATATTATCACATTCCTAGGATTTCTAATCATGTATTTGATGCTTACGCTAATTTTGTTTTAGATTGGCATTTGTCACATAATTAAAAGCAAAGAAAACCATCCAATCAATGTACACATTGTAAAATATAAGTAAGGCCAAAGATTCATTTTTATATATTTCAAAAAGTATGGTGTTTATAGTACAAAATGGGGCTAATACCCTCAATACACATACAAGTCTGTAGTACATATTCCATGACATCTATGCATGTGGTGTCGGATGTATTTCATGGTAGAAAACCACGGTACGTTTGTGGATAAAGTCATTTTATGCCCTTGGTACACCAGCACCTGTCGTCGCGTAGCCGCCGGTAGATCGTCTACTTGAACCATGGGAATCTTGTGAGTCAAATGCGATAGGTTTCCCTACACATTTTAGGACCCTCTGGAAACTACTCCTCGATAGCCTCGTCTCTGGTTCCTCCATCGTGTCAATGAAACCCTCACGAGGTAAATTAGGTGGACCCGCGTCTGCGAGCACACAAAGTCTAGTCAATACTTGAACATCATCCTAAAATATTTTTGTTCTAATTATGCAAAAATACAAAAAAATGAAATAATATTAAAACTTTTGACATACCTGTAATCGCGGTAATGAGACCACGGTGAGTAAGCGCGTTTGGATCTCCCGGATCGATCCTCATAGGATAGTCATCTGGATTAGATGACATGTCGCCTCCCACCCGATATAAGAAGTCCCTGGATTGTGAGGTGTTGAACCCTACCTCCCTCTGCTCATCACCCCTCGTCCACCACGCTATGGCTAGATCGTGTGGTCCCCTAGGAAGGATCTCAACTCAAGGTCCCAAACCTGGAACCCATTCGAAGAAGCTGCACAAGATGGAGGAAAACCCAAAATTTCTTTTATCCCCTTGTTTGCACTCTGTCAGCTGGCCTTTCATGTTGGCCAACGGTGAGGTGCACCAGTCATAAATTGTGGGTCTTAAACACTCCACCGTATAGAACATGAGTGACCTTGATTCTTGGTGTGAGGCGAACTTGTGATTAGTCGAAGACTAGGACAATGATCTTGGTGAGGTTGTTTATTGCAGGATGGGACTTGACTCCTACCTTAGGAGTCCCGCTTCTGATGGGCGATGTATTCCTCATCTTCATCCCCTTTGCACGCTCCTGGAAACAGTTTGAGGTTCACAACCTCCCCGACGTAGATAAACCCGGTCGGAAAGTAAATGTCCTCCACTTCAATTCTCAATGGCTTCCCATCGAGATTGAAGCTCTTACTATTGAGGTCGGTAACCCACAACATCTCCAACAACCTCACTTGGGCTCTCCTTCCTTTGAGCGCCCAAAGCCTAAACCACATGCAGCTTTAAGGCCATTTGGGCCCCAAGATCGATCTCTGGCCGACATCGACTTCCTCATGTTCTCTCTCTCCATTCAAGGACCATCTTGTCAAAGACAAACACAATCTTGAGTTAGAACCCTTCATTTTGGTCATTTGTGTATATGTACATGGCTTCCTTTGCACACAGTCACATGTAAGGCTCAATATACCTATAGTTAATGCAAAATTAATACCTCATACATTATGCAGCCTAATCAAAGCTCATCCACGTACACCAAATCTACACTTCATTTTAAATAACTAAAAATTAAAACCTAATTCACAATTGTATCCATTGAAAGTGAAGAGGAAGAGAACAAGAAATTACACAATCAGGGCGGTGCATGATTCTGTTTCCTATTGCTCCTGTGATCATCGTTTGAATCTTGGAGGAATTTTTGGTCAAATTGCACTAGTTGGGTAAAAATCAAAATGGTATATAATTTTATTTTATTACTATTTATAAATTATTTTTACCCGCTTTCTATAGTTTTAATCCATTTTTGCACCTAATGGATTAATAAAAATGTAGATCGAGTTGCTTTTTTGCAGTTTTAGCCTGGAAGTTAATGCAGTTTGATGTTATGTCGGTAGTTCATCACCGAGGCGGAGTATATTGTTACCCAACATATACAAAGATAGGTATCCCTCCGTCGGACATTTTGCATTATCTTGTCTAGCATCACTTTTAACCTTAAGAATGCAGACCATTTTCTACGACACAAAACCTTCCATCTTCTATAAAGTAGTGTCATGGTTAACAAGCGTCTGGAACTTACCAAACATGGGTGCCCTAGTTAGATCCCCTATACTTCACTTGGTGCCCATGCAGAGATTTTTCCATAGGACTGGGAGTCCCTCATTGCTAATACATGACTTGATGTTGAGCCTCATTTCTCACTCATAACCATGTTTCTTTATTGCAGGACTCCCAACCAATTTTAATTTAAGCTCTTTCCATCTCGTCTTTAAAAAGAAAAATATCGTCGAGTGGTTGCAATCCTTTTCTTACTCGTTAAAATTGGATTTGAAGATCATGAGTCTTAGTTAAGCTTTCTTTACGGCTCATTACCAAAATAGAAAAGATCATCGAGTGAAATTGTCTCTTTCAAACTCATGAATTGGATTTGAAAAGATGTCTATTTGGCACAAGTTTGCCTTTCATACCAAGTAGACTAAAAAGATATAAAAAGGACATTTGTTGGCATTAAGTTGTGATTACAACTCATGCCCTTGCTACTGATATTAGACCTATAATTTGGTTCTAAACTTTCGTCATAAATTGTTTTGCCTCAACATTGTTGCATCCTCCTTAAGCGAGCCTTGTTTATATCATATAATTGACGCCTATACCTAGGAGGAACATCCCAGTGTCCATCTCCCACATGCACTTCCCCGCATTGAGCATAGGTATGTTTCACTAGCGTAACTAGTTTTTCTTACTTGTGACTTTCGTTCCCTCCTCTACGTATCATAACATTAGTTTGTTATGAAAAAATAAAAAGGCAGTAGGAAGGGAGTATTATCTTATGTTGGCGGATCCTTAAGCTAACTGTAGTATAACACAAAATTATTTGATTCCATTCATCATCGTAATTTTGGGATTAGCATGGCCTTAGGAGAAGCTAAGCCTAGTTATGAGTTTTCTCTGCCAAGCCCGGTTATTCTTCTAGTTCCTATGGAGAATTTCATTGATACCTCCTAAATGCTCATGGTTTCATCATTGGGTCTATGTTGCCAAAGTCCTCCATATGTCTGCTCTTGTTCAAAGTCTATCAACCTCTGTCATCCACTCCTCGAGACTCTTGACTTTTCATGTCGGCCCTACCCTCAGTTTGTCTCATAATAACATGATACTTTGGTCTTATTATGCACCCTAGCCCTGCTTTCATCATTGGAAGGTCACCTTGAACTGGCCGGTCGACATTTTCATTATTGAGTGGATTGTTGGCTGGATTTCCTTGTGTTACGATGGAAAGACATCTATTCACGGTGGGATTACCGTGCAATGTCTTGGATGCCATTAGACTTATTGGTGGTTTCCTCACCTTTGTCGATGGATTTTCATCATTGGTTGTTATTAAAAGGGTCACTTTCGTGTGCTATTCCATCCAGTGCACGTGAGAGATGTATTTGGTTGTGGGTCCTTTCAATATTTCAATCGAGATCTTCCAAATATTTGCCCTTATATTGTTCTTCATGTTGGATGATGGGGGATGCCTTAATGCTCTCCTTTCAAAGGTCTCCTTCCATCTCGACTTTAGCCCATCTATTCTAGAAACGAGACCTGAAGTCTTATGAGTACCTTGAGGCTTCATGATCATTGAAGTGGTAGGCTCATGCATGTCGGCGATTGGAAATACATCAATGTCTCATGATGAATGGATTTAGCCGGTGTTAGACACCGACTCCTCTATTCACACTTGTAGAATGTACCGGTGCCTTGATACCTGCTTTCATCATCGATAGGATTATCTGGTGTTTTTAACGGCGTACATCAATGATTGGTAATAAAACAATGTCTCATTATGTTTGACCTCCAATCCTTCTCGCATGATGTGGACTTGCACCTTTGGTGGATTATGTAGAAGACTTGAGGACATCACTATGTGGCCGCAGCTTTCCTGGGTTGTTGCTTCCCTTTCATTGGACCGATTACCTATATGACTTCAATGATCATGGGGAATCATATTGTACTCCATTGTAAACAAATATCTTCAGATTCGTTTTGTTGGTTCTCTTGGGCCTTATCCGTGACTATGAGAGCGTGGCATGTAACAGCATTTGTATTTTCCTATTCATGGTACGGACACTTATTTGGTATATGTTCACATGGATCTGCGGTGTATTTTGGCAACCATGTATGCAAAGTCGGTCTGCGAGAATGTATTAGTGATCGAGTTGTCTTGGTTCCTCTACCACTCCGTCACGGGTTATTTATAATGTATTTCAGCCATCGAGATACTCCTCTAACCTCCCTGCGTTAGGGGGCATGCAATTATAGAAAGATTTGCCTCACCTATGCAATCATACTGGAGAGAGGGCCTTATTCCATTCCCCATCACCCTCCCTCAACTTCCCAAGCCTTTAGGTTCGACAATTTGACTCTGGCAGTAGCAATCGAATGTCAACATCTTAAACTTTTCCATCATTATGATGGTCAAAGGGAATAGATGCAAGGAACATAACTTTTTTCATGGATATGTCCCATCTTAACACACCCAAGGAAATTTCAGAGGAAGACGTGCTAGATCTAGATCTATCGAAGATTACATTTCCTCCTCCCGAATAATTCATTGCATAGACTCCTTGTGAGAGACCTTGATTTCCTTCCATGCTTTATTAGGAATTTCATCTCCCCGGACCTTGAAGTTGGTTGAGTATATCAAGCACATAAAGGTCATTATGTCAGTCGATAATGGTAGCACCTACGATTTTATTCATCATTGAGACGTTGAAGAAACCCATTATTATGTCCATGTCATGCACAATTTTCAAATCACGATGGCTAGTGGAGGTATGATGAAATGTGATGCTAAGTGTTAGAATGTGAAACTCTTAATTGGGGACTATTTTCTCAAACCAAACAATTTCATTATTCAAAACAGAAGGTTGTGACATGGTTCTTGGAATAGAACGGTTATGGACATTGGATCTGTGATACAAGCGCATTGACCCCTCCCCCCCCAAGTCAAATTTGATATTTTCACATATTCCAGAAGGCAATGTCGCCTTTAGGATACGATTTCCTCATAATTGATGGAATTTGTTAATTATTGTTATGATATTCCAATTTTTAGGGATTTTTTGTAAAGATATATCGGATCTATGGTGGTCCAATATTCTCTCGGTATGTGTTATAAATGTATCCTTCAGATGTAGGTTGCAGAGAGGCCAGATACCATGTAAGATCCATCGAGAGGGTGATCTAGCCCATCGAGGCCATAGTGTAGTTCAAGCTCAAATAGATAATGAAATTAGTGTATTTTTGTATATTCAGAATGTTCTGGTTTATGTGTTGATTTTGTGTGTGAAATTATGTGTTTGATCGAGTGTAGTGATGCCATAAAGCTGTGTTGTGGAAATGGGGAGCAAAAATGTCGTTGCATATTAAGGTGAATCCTTGCGGAGGTTGGAGATAGAGGCCACCAGTGGAGTTGGGTTAGGAACACTATGAAAGCATCATTGAATGATGAAGGTGGTGAGCTATCGATCGTGAAATGATGACGATGATCACAAATGAAAACAATGTCATGGAGATTTGCAGGGATTTGGTATGTGGTTGTTGCACAAGGGAAGCAAATGAATGTCGTTATGCTCATCATGCTCCAATTGTTGGTGAAGGAGACTATGTAATTTTCTGTACTGATTACTTGTGTGGGAAGTGTGAGTTTTATTCTTGTAGATAATTCCATGCTCCAGAGCATTTAAGATATCATGTTAGAGATGGAGTTGTTGGTCATGTTGCTACATTAAACTCTGCCCATAATAATCAAGGCATGGATGTTGCTCATGCATTTCCATCAAGATTTTATGACCAACAGGTTCTAAAACATATGAGGACTGGAAATTATGTTGGTGATCTGAAATCAAAATGATATTGTGTGATGTCAAACGATCCAACCCATGATCCTATGATGAGAAACCGGTGCAACGTTAATTTTCCTAAGGGCTCAAAGGAGATGGCCAAAGTACATTTGAGGAAGGTGAATTGAGATTTATTGTTGCATGGACATGTTGTTGTCCACATTATGGGTCCCTTATTACGAATTAGAGGATTGGGTCTATTACTGCTTGATCTTCAAGACCCGGACATAAGTGCTTTCATCAAGTGGTATCGAGGCGAGGAAAGATTTTCCATAATGAATAGTAGATATAGAAGCCAGTGCAACATTAATTTTCCTAAGGGCTCAAAGGAGATGATCATGGTACATTTGAGAAATGTGAATTGAGATTTATCACTGAATGGGCATGTTGTTGTCTAGATTATGGGTCCATAACCCAAAGGTCCAAGGATTGGGTCTATTACACCACTGGTCTTTAGAACCCAGACATGGTCTTTCATCAGTTTGGTTACAGTGGATTTCAAAGAGTTGTGCATCAACTTCAATAAGGATGGCCATAAACACACCCTCTAAGGTTTCTAGTTTTACTCTCCCAAGATTATCAACTATCACCATATGGAAAATCTCTCAAAGAAAGGCCACTCCAACATCATTGCCCAATTCAATGTCAACCAAGTTATGGGTAGCTCCCCATGGAAATGCATTGTGATTTGTAATTGGTTTTCAAAAAGTATTGGTGGGTATTTGAAACACCCCATGGATTGACCTCTTTGCATGGTGAGCACGATCATGGTATCCCCTTGATCCCGGGTAGTTAATCACTCAATGTGCATCCACATTGACATCCTTTGCACAAAACAATGAATTGAAAAGACCATTCAGAACTATTGGAATCTATGTGATACATCTTAGTACTAGCCTTTACTCCTCATTGGTTGTGGTAGGTATTGAAGAAGAAGGCAATTGGCACATGTGCCCCAACTTTTTTTCTCCTAAAAAATTGGCAATTGAAGATAGATTTCCCATCCTAGTCATCAATGACCTTTTATATGAGCTTCATGGTGCCTAGTTCTTCATTAAACTAAACATTTGCTCTATGTATCACCAAATTGAGATGAAGGAGGTTGACATTACTATGATGACCTTCCACACACATGAAAGACATTATGTGGTTTTAGTGATGCATTTTGGTCCTTGTAATGCCCCATCCACTTTTAGAGCTTCACAAACAAGTTTTTTTTACTTTTCCTATGCAACTTTATTATAGTATTTTCTGATATTACATTGATTTATAGCAGACTTATAAACCACATCCAATTGTTTCTCAAATGTTCCAAATGTGCTTTTGTGATCTAAGAGAATCCAAAGCGCTCAAAAATGATCAGGAGGATCCAAAATGCTAAAAAATTGATATTCTCGAATTATCTTGAAAACCAATTCACTGCGTAGAGCTTAGCGATAGCTTTCCAACAATGCAAACAATGCCTCAAGCGAGTTATTATGAAGAAGTTATTGATGGTCAAGGTTGTGGTCAAATAGGGCAAAAGTCAAAGGGGTACTTACATTAACTCTATTGGAAGGAGTGACCATTAGCACATCCATATAGGTTCGTACAAATGACATATGACATCATGTTGATGTCGATTATAAGGATGATAATAATGACCTGAGGGTTGCCATGTGTCACTCATATTTGGTATTTTTGGGTCATTCCATGGACCAATAAAAATGTGCCAAGTGTCATTTGTATGGATGGCGTGGAATTTGTCTGATGGCCGTGGCATCTAGGTGGCAAACACAGTTAGCAGCATCCATGTGGTAGATCGAAAATACAGTGTACATGTGGTAATTGACATGGCAAGGTATTGTGCGGGCAACAAGTGGACCAATCGAGGAGAGTGCCGCGTGACACTCTCTAATTGGCTAATAATGGCTAAGGAGAATAAGATTTGTTGAGGGTCAAATGGAATGGGAACCCTTGACCTCCCATGGAATCTGGAGAATATTCCTTAGTCTTAAGGACAAAATCCACTAACCATTGTGCCATATTTTGAACTTGTTATAACAAGTTCTGTGAATGTTAAAGTTATATTTTGTAACAATATATATCAAAAGGGGAGGTCGGGGGGCTTAAACTCGTGACCTCTGCCCTATATTCCCACCAATGACTTAACCATAGTCTTCTACCAATGTGACACAAGTGGTGTTTGTTATAACAAACAAAGAATAATTATTTAAAGTGTAACAAATGTGCTCGGGAATAAAGGGGTCAGTTTGGCCGACTAGGGCTATTTAATGGGCATGAAAATCAATGTCAAGGACATGGAAATTCATGCCAAATTGGAGTATGTTGCATTGAATTTCATGCTAAGTTATATTTTCCTCCTTTTTGCATGCACAACGAGACTATTCACGGGTTTTGGTTTGCCTCATTTTATGTGTCATTCAGTTCTTTGAGAAAGGTATAGAGTGTTTATACTTATTTTCTCGGAATTTAAAGGAGGAATTTGATGGTGAAAAGTTATATTTATGTAAAATTATATGTATGAAAATTCTTAGTCAATTTTGTCGTGTATGAAACCCATAGTCTCGTTGTGCATGCAAAAAGGGATTTTTCGGCACTTGTTCATAACATAGTCAAGTTTATACTCATTTTTCTCCTTAATTTAGAGTAGGAATTCAATAATAGCCTCTATTTAAATGATTAAGTAGCGAAATTGAAGAGTGAATTTAAATTTGGCATTGTAATCCCATTTACTGTAATTTTGGCAGTGAGCATTAATAGACCGGTCTATTTCTCTCTATTTTGGCACTCATTATTTTCGCAAATTATATTTATCGATTAATGAAGTTTATGGATAAATAAGCATTTTCACATGCTATTTTTTAAATAATCAAGTCGATCTTCATTTCCCAAATACGGTCGGATCTTTAGTATTTGCTTATGAACTAATTAGCATCTCAGGATTTTCGGGTTGAATTTGTACTAGATTTTTTGTTGATATTTTGGATCAGGGTATACATTAGAACTCGTTTGGTATTTTCATATCATTTTGGATCTTTTGAAGTGGGATACTTAGGTCACGTAATTAGTAGGATAGGGGTATGAGTGGATCCCAAGAAATTGAGGCCATGAAAGACTAGCCATGCCTTAAGACTCTAAAAATATTACATGGTTTCTCAAGACTTATTGGTTAGTACATTATGTTTGTGAAGAAACATGGGAAAATTGTAACTCCATTAACAA
>SNQJ01S0269907.1:0-11752 GCA_010110895.2 Picea sitchensis
TAAGAATGCTCTTCGCAGTTACATTATTTCAACACAAGTAAACTAAAAAATGAATGAAAACTGAAGCTATCTCATTTAACTAAAGAGAACACCTTAGTATTGTCTTTCTCCTTCTATTCTCCCCTTGTCTCCTCCTCTCATTGAACCTTTATTATTTCTCAATAAGTTGAGGTAGTTTAACTACTTCCTTTAGTTAAGTCAAATTACCTTAACTAATTAGTTAAGGGATAAATAATTAATAATAATATATAAATAAGGGTCTAGTTAATAATTACTAAATAGGTGGGACCCCCTTGTGACTTCCATAATTATTTTTCCAATCATCAAATATAACATACAAAGTTTACCATTTGGATCATATAACACCCTTGTAGCTCCCATTGATATCCTTTGAATAAAATATTTAAATATCAAAAAAATTTAAGGACATATCCCAAAAAAACAATAAATCCATTTTATCCACAAAAATATTCAAAATAAAGCTTGCTGTCCCAAAAAAATTGAAAACTATTAAATACTATCTCCATCACTGAAAATCATAAAAACTTTTAAAATCCATATTTGTTGCTTTGCGAGGCATATTTCCTCTTCTCTCTCCTGTCTCCAACTGAATTTTCTTTAGTAGCCCTTGGTTGGTTAGACCCTTGGGGCTGTATGATGCTGATCACATGGGAGAATTCATCTCTCAGGTGGAGACATGAAGACACATACTTAGAATATTATGTGGATGGACTAGAGGGGGAGGCCGCTTCTTTTCCTTTGTCTTTCATAGGTTGTGGGATATCAATTTTCAATATTTTGCTAGTGTTCGAGGATGGTACTGGTGAAACAGTGCGAGGATGGTACCGGTGAAACATAAGGAGAAATGTGAACATTGGGATTAACTGGTGGTGGTAAAGGTAAGGACATAGTGGGACAACTTCGGTGGTGAGAGACAGACTGATGGAAAATTTCTTTCCAATCGTCATTAGCGGGGACTTCGAGTTGCATTGACAAATGTGGAGGAACATGAATCCTAGGAAAATTCTGAGGAGGTTGAAATGGGGGTCTATCATGTCGAGGATACAATATACCATGGCCAACCAAATTGAAAAACCCAACTTGAAACAACTGGTTTAACTCTTGTCGATCAACATCAAAGTGAATAGAAAATTGAGGCCTTCTATGGCCTCGCTGCCAATTACTTCTGCCTCTATTATTTCAGCCATTACTTCCCCTGCTGAAAAAACTCATCCTGTAGCAATATTTAACCAGTTATGAAAATTTATTAATAACCCATACATGAAACTCTACTTAAATAAATCAAGAGTTGGCTCTATTATTTACTATATGACACATGCAATCCATCCATAAAAAAAATGTTTATTAATTTCCATATGAACATGGAATTGATAGGGTCAATGGGAGTATGGAGGGCTTGTACTTAGCGTAAAATGATATAATGGAAGGGAAATATTCATGAATACTATTGAAGCAATACTGTGTATACAACTAGCTCCCAAAATATCAATCATCAATCATTTCTTTCATTTCCTCACATACTTTTCCCTTTCAAAAAAAATGAGTAACAACAGAACATGGAGTGAAAAATGTAATTGGGATAATGAGGGGAGTGTATTTTGTAATTGGGATAATGAGGGAACCCCATGGATACTGTTCTATCATTTTTCAAACAATGCCATTTTCGACATCAAAATTTAAACTTCTTCACTGTTTCAAAATTGAACTTCAACACTTTGTTTCCAAAATTCTAGAACCGAGATTTCACTTCCAGGGTGTTCATTTGCATCTAGAAGTTGCATTGCACAAGAATCATTTCAAAATATTTTTCTCAATAAACATTCAACATTAATAACATAGCTCGCATGCAGCAGGGTTGAGGAGGCACAACGCCACAATAATCAAAATAAACACAACCAACCTTCGAGGAATGGAAAGAATGTGGTTCTCAATATCAACACCAATACATTAAAATCACTACGGGGTTCCACGAAGTGGCCACAAAAGGGATCCCTTCATATAAAATAATTCGAAATTGAAACTTCAATTAACAACGCTCCTAAAATCATTTTCATTCTGGATCACAAAACTCATTTGATGCATATATAATTTAACCACAGAGGTATTCCTTTCATACAAAATTGAACACACAATAGGTTGTATCCATTAAAAAATGTTTTGCAATGCTGTCATCACCCTAATATCTCCACATGAAAAACTGTATTATTAGACAAATGAGTAGGGTTAACATACAACCACCTTTTGCACAAAAAATAATCAACTAAACCCATGACTACAAATGAACACGAACAATTCCTTTATAAAATTATGGGTTGGCCATCTCCACCATAATTTCCAATGCACAAGGTTTCATACACAACAATGGTCAGCAAGGTGGTAGAATAAAGTGGGTTAACAAACTGGGGATTTGTCCAGAAGGAGCATGGAAAGTTTAATCCTTCACAAAATTCCACATTAATACTCACATAGTAGTGACCAATGCATGAGCACAATATCCATGAAAAACACAACTTCAAAGACAGGTAGAGTGTCCAAATAAATCACAAGTAAGAAGAGGGGATAACTACTTCAAACATGGAAGAAACCCAAAACACGGAACCAGAGGCAAGGTAGGATCGGGAGTTTCTGAACGATATTATTTTCCATAACAAAAATGCGAACAAATATACACAACAAAAGAAACCACGCTTCTTTTCAATGCCATGAATCAAATACAACCACCACAGGAAACCAAAACCTTGCAAATGACCAATACACATTCTGAATTCATTCATATAACATCTTTGGAAATGCATAGACTGTGAGCAAACAAGAGACAACTGTTGACTTAAAGAGCATAGCAAATTTTCATGGATGGAAAAGAAAGAAAACCCCATACCTGTGTAAAATACCTGTGTAAAATTGATAAGGATAAATGACCAGCCTGTATACCTTCTCCACGACTGAGAAAAGAAGAGCAACAACAACCAACAAGAGAAAATTTAAAATGACTAGGTTGGCGGGCTCGAGCTGAATTAGAGTGATGTGCATTTACTGCACGCCACTTCTACATTGACGTTTTCATTCATGGCCAGTACGAGCATGCCCACTATTCAACTCATCAACCATTAACATTCAAATCAACTTAATGTAGGCCGACTATACCATAGTTTTCCAATGTTCTAATTTTGCAAATGTGCCAACCCTTGCCATTATTCCCACTTCACATATAACAATACTTTTCTAGGGATACCAAATCATGACCAACCTTACAATTAAACCAATGTGTGCAACACTTGTTTAAAAACTCCAATGTGACATATCTCAAATACTTGCTTGGGATACCATGTTCCAACCTTACTTCCAATTCAAACATTGCGTGCACCCTTGTAGCATGAAGTCACCACATCAAACATATAATTTAAGCAGGGAGTTTAGGTCCTTCCTCAAAATAAATGTAACATAATAATACTTGCGAGTGTTATATAAAAACAACACCATTCCCTTTTAAATCATATCGCCCCTAACATCATATTTGATTAATCATTCCTATAGATATTTTAAATTCAAACAAATTGTAGGGCTCATCTCAGCCAACTCATAAGTATGTAAATCATAAGTGTTGTTTCTTTGTCATAGTCACACAAGTTACACCAGGGGTCCCACCTATTAGTATATTATTAAATATAGTTAAATAATAAGTCATAAGGCGTTTTCAATCATTTGTAAGCAGGTACCCTATGTTGCGCTTTTGGGCATCAACATGATTGTTATAGTAAAACTTTGGAGTGTGAAAATGAAGAAATAAGAAGGGTAACCCTACAATGGATTCAAAATCCTATCTTAGTGAGACAAATATCATCCCTCCAAGTGAAGAAGTATTGCAGAAAGGGATGTCCCTTGTATGCAATGCAAGTACCGAACTCTGTTGAGAACGACAAATCCAACCAAGAGGAGAATCCCATATTAAGAGAATATAAAGATGTATTCCCAGAAGAGGTGCCAGGTCTACCTCCAAAAGGGATATTGACTTTTCAATAGAACTTGTAGTAGGAGCGGTGCTAATGTCTAGAACACCATATAGAATGAGTACACCAGAGCTAGTTGAGCTCAAACTATAACTGGAGGAGATGTGGGAAAAATGATACATTTGACCTAGTGTGTCTCCATGGGGAGCGCTAGCCTTGTTTTTGAAAAAGAAAGATGGCGCACTCATATTGTGCATAGATTATAGACAACTCAATAAGATGACCATCAAGAATAAGTATCCCTTGCCAAGGATTGATGACTTGTTTGACCAATTAAGGGGTGCTACAATCTTCTCCAAGATTGACTTGATTTCTAGATACTATCAGGTCCGAATTAAATATGAAGACATCCATAAGACAACCTTTAGGACAAGATATGGTCACTATGAATTTGTGGTGGTGCCATTTAGGCTTACCAATGCACCATCCACTTTTAAGTGCTTAATGAATAATGTATTCAGAAAGTTATTGGATAGGTTTGTGTTGGTTTTCATTGATGATATCCTAATCTATTCCAAGAATAGGGAAGAACATGAATAGCATATCAAGATAGTACTCCAAGTACTAAAGAACATCAACTCTATGATAAGCTTAGTAAATGTGACTTTTTCCATAAACAAGTCCATTACTTAGGCCATGTTATTTATGAAGAAGGAGTGGTAGTTAATCCTGACAAGATTAAATCCACCATGGATTGGACTACCCCAAAGGATGTATATGATATCAAATCCTTTATGGGCCTAGCATGATACTATAGGAGGTTCATACATGGATTCTCCAATATTGGTTTCCGAATCACCTCCCTTTAGAAAAAGGGGGTTAAATTTATTTGGACATCAGAATGTGAAGAAATATTTCAAGAGATGAAACACATTCTAACCAATGCACATGTACTAAATATTGCAGACCCAAACACATACTTCCTTGTGTGTACAAATTCCTGCAAGGAAGGGCTCAGAGGAATCCTTATGCAAGAAGGACATGTGATTTGATACGAATTCAAAAAATTGAATGAGCATGAAGTCAATTATGTGACCCATGGTATGGAATTGGCTGCCATAGTGCATGCTTTAAAAATGTGGAGGCATTACCTCTTAGGTAGAATATTTGTACTTATGACATACCATAGTGTGTTGAGGTATTTGTTTGACCAACCAAAACTCAATGTGAGACATGCTACGTGGATGGCTCTCCTTAGTGAGTTTTATTTTTAAATCAAACATATCAAAGGAAAGGAGAATAGGGTGGCTGATTCCCTTAGTAGAAGTATGAAAGTGGTTCACTTGGCAGCTGTAAGCACCAGTGAATCATACATCAAAGAGAGAGTCAAAAGTGCACAAGAAACATATGCATTTTTCAATACCGTGACATCATACCTAAAGAAAGTGCCCACAGGGATGAAGTATGAAGTCTATCAGATTCTTAATGATGGCTTGCCAACTTACAAGGGAATATTGTGTATTCAAAATTGTGATGACTTTAAGAGGTTCATAATGGATGAACTACACAAAATACCATATATTGGTCATCCTGGTTGTAAAAAAATGATCACGGCCACAAGGAAACTATTTTATTGGCCCGAAATAAAAAAGGACATAACTGATTACTTAACTAAGTGTCAAGAATGTCAACAAGTCAAGGAAGAGCACCAGATCCCAGCAGGGCTAATGCAACCCCTACCAATTCCCAAATGGAAATGGGAAACCATCTCCATAGATTTCATCACAGGATTACCAAGATCAACCAAACATAATGATGACATCATGGTAGTTGTGGACAAACTGAGCAAGGATGCTCACTTCATACCTGTCAAGTCAACTTGCAAGGAAATAAATATTGCCAACATTTTCATGAAAGAGATATTTATACTGCATGGCATGCCTAAGGAAATTATATCTAACAAAGATACAAAATTTACTTCAAACTTTTGGAAATCTCTGTTTGTTGGTTTTGAAACAAAATTGCTCTTTAGTACATCCAATCACCTTCAAAATGATGGAAAAATAGAGAAGGTAAAACAAGTGTTAGAAGACAAGCTGAGGATGAATCTAATGCATCAAACGAAGAAGTGGGAGGACTACCTACCACTCATAGAATTTGACTACAACAATGGACATCAAGACTCATTAAAAATGATCCCTTTTGAATCCCTCTATGGAAGACAATGCAACATTCCAATCAGTTGGAACAACCCAGTAGATAGAGTTACAATCGAGCCAGATATGCTAAAGGAAATGGAACAACAAGTAATTCAGATCAGACAAAATCTGAAGATATCACAGGATAGACAAAAGAGATATGCAGACATGAAAAAGAATCCTATAGAGTTCAAAGCAGGGGATCATGTGTATCTCCGAGTTAGACCCAGGAAAATCTCTTTGAGGATGGGAGCTTGCACCAAGTTGGAACCTCAGTATTGTGGACCCTTCGAAGTTTTGGATAGAGTGGGACTAGTAGCCTATTGGCTAGCAGTTCCTCCCGCAGTGAAGGAACATAATGTTTTCCATGTTTCTTTATTAAAGAAGTATGTACATGATTCTAATCATATTATTGACTGGTCTATGATTCATTTGGAATTGGAGGGATAATTCCTGCCAAAACCTCAATGCATGATAAATAGGAAATAAAACCCACTCAGGAACATAACCATTGCACAAGTCAAGGTGCTGTGGAAACACTTTGGCCCAAATGAGGCTACATGGGAAATGAAGGATGCCATGAAACAAGCATATCCATTTTTGTTTACTTCTGTACATATAGATCACATCGACAGATAGAACATCGAGGATGATGTTTCTTTAAGGGGGAGGGGATTGTAATACCTTTGTTTCCCCGATTTTTTAAATATAACTATAATTGGACAAGAGACTATGGTAGACTAAATATGTGTGAATGTTTGATTTGATGAACTTTTGTATAAAAGGCTCAATGTATGAGTTTTATGTTATTAATAGAAGTTGGATATGTGTTGCAAAACTGCTAAAAGGGAGGAGTTTTCCAATATAGACCATGGATGCTATGAGAGAGAGATGGCGAGGGAAACCATGGATGTTTGATATGACCCTCACCAAACCAGTACCTACTGAGTGTAATTGCTCAACAATTCTCTGACCCAAAAATGAATTACCAGTTAGGCTGGTAGTTGAAAGGCCCTCCTCAAGAGTTAATGAGGAGATGGGGAGGGTACCCATCTATAAGGCTTCTAGGCATGAACATGAGTTGGGTATTCAGACCCATGCAACATTGATGAGGAAGGAAATAAAGTAAGTAAGTCAGGTGATAGAGACAAATATGCAAGAAGCAGAGTAGAGAGAACAATCTCCAGAAGAGAAGAGAGCATGCTTTTGACTCTGGAGTTGAGAGAAAATCTAAGAAGAAATATTGTTTCTGGATGTATGAAGCCATGGGAAGGATCTCACTGCAAGCTGATAAAAAAGGCTGGCGAGTGTCTGAGGAAGTGCTCGAACATACCTCCTTGCTTGGTGTAGAGAAATCCGGTTTCCAAGATCCTGTGGGAGGAGGAGAGTAACCTCCATTCCTGACTGTCATGGAGAAAGGATAAATAATCACTCTCAGATCATCATGGCCTAACTTGGGGGTGGACAATAGTAAATCCATCAGGAGTGGCTATTCCTATGGTTGAGTGTAAATATACACCCCTTTCAACAGTCACTTCACATTTTCCAGTTTTGATAAGTATTTTCATACTCTATGTAATATATTGGATGCGATGATTGAATGTATATGTTATAGTTAAGTATTGAAGTGTTTGAATAGTTATTGTAAATGCTCATTTTCTTATGTAAATTGGTATATTAACATGGTCTTCGACTTACCTCAGTTTAGCTGCTAGAGATTTATGGGATGTGAATCCGCAAGAGAATCAGGGTAGGATTAACTGAACCGTCTAAGTCTTGTCGACCTTTTTAGTTTACCTTAGCAGGAATGTCAAGTTCAACTCTATGGGAGAAGGGAATTCCCTTCATACCCTCCACCCATGTGACCGAGGTCTCATACCCATGGCCTTAATCAAGTCTCGACTAAGAGATGAGTGTAGCCCGAAACCTCGATATGATCCCATATGACCTAAGGTTGGAAACCCCTCGCTAAGCCTGAAAGGAGAGAAGCTACTTTGTCTTTGGGAGTTTAGGACTTATGACTCCACAACCCTAAAAAACAACTAAAGGTGAGAGTCATGAATTGATGAGGTCCGTAGATCTGGGAATCTAGTGGAGATCTCTCTCAACCGTTAGATCAGACTTAGGAAGGGGTAGCATTAAGTACTTCGACTAAGTTCCACTTCCATAGGATAGGGGTGGTCTAGCGCCAAAACTCCCAAATGTTAGAGTCGTGAAGTTAATATGGACTGTTGATAATAGAGGGATGCATGTCCACAAACCAACGACTATCCAAAAGTTTGGGTATTTAGCGGTATCAATGTGAAGACCTAGTGATGTAGAGCATCGAACGTTGAACATTGACGTTCAATGTAGAACGTTGAATGCCGAATTTACAAAGTGACATAGACCTTCGATCCTTGGATACTTCGGGATCCCTCTCAATTGTCGATATTAGGACCCAATTGAGAACCCATATTAACTGACCAACCAACCAGGAATGCATTGTGGAGCGACACATGGTCCCCACTCGTCCCCTGTCAAATGATGTCCCTTGGACTAGATCCGTTTGGTGAGAAGGTATGTGGCATAATATACTATAGTCCAGAGACTTGGTACTCTGAAGGAACTTGGCCAAGATTATTCAAAGTGTGAAAACTTTCGAAGATATGAACGACAAAGTGAATCTCAACCGTTGACATGATGAGGACACGTGGCACTAGATTAAAGAGTCTGGAGACTTGGATCTTTAGGGGATTTGTGATGTGAGGATTTGGTAAGCTTCGAATCCTAGATTTGTGAAGTAATGCAAGTTGTGGATCTGTTGATCTACATGGACAGATCTCAACCGTGAGATTTGAAAGAGATTAGAAGGTTGTATGCCTGGGGCTAACGTGGCTCACTGACGTCATACAGGGTGACATGGACCTGCAACTAAGGTGCCATGTGTCATCGATATATGGATGATTCAAAGACCCATTATTCCTATTATAGCATGACACATGTCATCCCCTAAAGAGGACACGTGTCACCCCTGGCCCTCACTGCATGCTAGCCTCTTGTTCGTGCCCACCTGACCAACATGGTTGGTGATGCGATTGAGACTTTGAGAGTCTGATATTTCAGGATTTCAGAAGATTTGGGGCGTAGTATAGTAGAGGAACATTCAACATCGATCGCCGAAACATTCAACATTGACCATCGATTGTCAAACGCTGAAGACGTAGAACGTCAATCGTCGAAAAGTTCAACATTGACCGTCAATTGTTAAACGCTAAAGACATAGAACGTCGATCGTCGAACGCCGAAAAAGGGACGTTTAATGTAAAACACAAAACACCAATCGCCAAATGGCCAAAGCCACATGGAGATATTTTGGGACTTCGGGGAGTATGCGTGCAAGAAGAAAAGGGGCGTTCAACACCGAACGCCGAAGACCCCAACTAGTAATACCCGGATAATTTTGGAGTCTGTATCTTGTAAACCAGGGATCAGAGTTTGAGCCGGTAATAGTTGTTAGAAATCTATAGAGGAGTAGAATAGGATGAAGACCTCTGAGAGATTATTTGATATGATTTGAAGAGAAAAAATTTAATGCCCCATCCCTAGAAAGGGTATTTATGGGTTAGGTGTGTTACAGTCCTATACGAAGTTTGCAGGAAAATAAAGAAAAGTTCAAACAACCTATTAAATTATTCTAAAACTAATGAAATGATCAAAACTTGTTGTCATGACATGGAAATGGAATTTTAATACTATAAAAACACTCTTAATTGGTTCCTATAAACATGTAACAACATCTACAAGAAGCATAATGAAATTATAGTCATAAACAAAAATTGGCAAGTGGAACAAAGTTACACTACAATCATGAATATAATGATGTGTTGGTTATATTAATTACCTAAAAATGACTAAAATATGAAACTAACACAAAACAATGTAAAAAGGAAATTACAAAAGGGTCCTTTAGTCCTCTTGAGTGGGCCCTACCCAAGCAACACAAGTTACCTGAAAAATACTAATGAATTGAGGAAGAAAGAATATTTATTAATTAAACATAGCAAGTACATCAATGGAGCATATCCCCAAGTATTTAAAGTCTCTGAGTAAAATGTCAAGATACAATACTTCAATCTTCTATAAAAAAACTTCCTCCCACTCAAGGCTAATCATTGAGGCCTATTTATACTCCTAGAAATATCGATCCTATCCTTAAATCAAGGATGAATTGTGGCAATTTTCTCCCCAACGTTCCTTCCTTTATTATCCTTGTCTTCATTGGTTTTATTTTGGATCCCTGAAGTCTAAGCTTGAATATAGTGTCTCTTTAATATCTTGGCAATGAATATGGTGGTAGGTGGGGACAAGGTTCCTTGATTCTCTCCATGTGTTGGGATCTCCATCCATCTACGAGTAGTTCAACCTATGGAGGGTAGGATACACATAAAGTTTTATCGTGAAACTTAGGAAAAATCATAAGCATTACTCATCATATCTCAAACTCAAAATCATTCATTAAATAATTTGCAAAACAATCACATTTTACGTTAGGCATGGTAAAAAATGTGAGTTATTAGGTATATTGTAGTTAAAATGTGTACCTTTGATGGGCCCTTTTGATAGGAATTATAGAGGGCCATCATTACCCCTAGATGAAGGTTTTACACACCCTTGTGCAATAAAAAGGATCAAAAGTACCCTCTGTAACCACTGCTTCTTCTCACTACACTTTAGTCGAATGTCCCAAGATGTATACTTGGTGATGGAATTTTTCTCATAATATCCTTTAGTCCTTTTTATCTCTACCAATTATTTCCTTTCCTTGTCCATGTGTATATCAGTTGGAAGTGAAATTGGGAGAAGGAGAGGGGGATTTACTTTCAATTCAATACATTTAGTCTTAAGCCTTCTCACGGTTTCCTTGTATATGGAAGTTCTAAATAATGCAACCTATAAGGAATTGGAAGAATGTGGCTCTCTTACTTGGAGGTAATGGGGTAAAGAGTTCCATCTCTTTTGGTAGGCTTAAGATGCCTCTTCTCCCAAAATCCTCAAGGTTTCCTCAAGGTGTACCCTGGATTCTACTTTCTTTTCTTCCCAAATTGGGAACCTATAAATTTACACCTACAAGAATAGGTGTTGATATTGAGAGGGGGGTGAATCAGTATCAAGTACAATTTTTTTTTTTTTTCAAATTATACTTAAACCATTCAACTATATCCAATGAACAATGAACAATAGTATAAGATTTACACCAATACACCACAATACACCATGCACAATATATGAGAAATAATCAATAGTTATTGTTCAAGGGAAGTAATGACTTCCAAAGGTAGCTGCAGCATCCAAATGTAAAGGGAGGGATAAACATCCAAGAGGAAGATACAATCCTCCAATATCAAGAGAGAGTTGAAATCTCCATCCTTTCCCCTTCCTTCCACCCAATAATATATGAGATATAATAAAACTTTACATTAAATCATCACCATCAACCAATCATCACATAGAACCTGATAATGCTTCCTGAGACTTCTTCAATTTTTGCAATTCTTCAATTCTTGGAGTACTATGATCCTGTAGATAATATTACTCAATGTATTC
>SNQJ01S0269908.1:0-10722 GCA_010110895.2 Picea sitchensis
AATTAATATTAAAAATTTCCAAAAAATACATGGCACAAGAAAAACAAGTTCTCTACAAGTATACAAGTTTTTGGAATGAAATCCCATCGTTAAGACACTCAACACCTGCACGAACGAAAACATATACCTTATATTTTGTTGGAAAAATAAGATATCGCTTTTAGAATAAATAAAATTTGACCTAGTTATTCACAATGTCTATGAATAAAAGTTGTATATTCGGAAAGCTAATTCAATTTCTTACGTTTCATCTTCTTACACCAAATTCAAATTTATTGTAAAAGTACCTTGAATAATCCCTCCAAGTTAACATATTGTTGTTTTTCTAGGTTTGCATTGCGACTAACGCGTCATGAGAGACCATCATTAGCTTGCACTCACCTAGTTGTAATTGGGGAAATGTCTTCTAACTTCTAAATAATTGTCATATTGGAACTATAGCATTAAATTTTTGGAATTTGTTAGAACTAAAATAAATATGATCATATATGAGTTATAACTGTATTAACAATTGTTATCATTTACATGCTTCCCTTGTTAGATGACTCATACAATTTAACATTATTCAATTTAATCACTTAAAATGAGTGGAAAACATACACATTTTAATATGGTATTTGTGTAAATTTAGTTAAGTATTATAATACAGATTTGTATAAAAATGATTTTTATTAATTGTAGTTTGAGGTTTATGCAAAATGTTTTTTAGAGTCGACCCTATGCTAATTGTGGAAATCTATGTGTACCATAATTCAACCAATGCTCCTTACTATTCATGTGGATTGGTGAGTGCATGCATCCTTTTGGATCTCTCAAAGAACACACAAAGGAAAGTTAATGAGTCATCATTGTTGGAAAATTGTTGACATAATGCTCCTCTTATGCATTCTGGACTATTGATCTTATATGAACTAGTTGTTTCTAGCCTAGAATTGTGTTGTAACAAACCCACAAAAATGTGCCCAAACATAATGATCGTCCTCAATTTCCTCCGGAAAGGTGCCCATACATAGTGATGACCCTCAATTTGCCCCTAATCTAATAGTTCTTGAGAGATTCTATGTATATAACATCATTGTTCTTGCTACATGTCTCATTTGAGCTAGCCATCAAGATTTTTATTGGAGAATTGCCCAATCTTCATTCATCATAAACCTCTACTATGGTGGACTTGGCACCAATTTAAGATAAAAAATTATCTCAAAACCTCATCATCTCACCATGCATTCATTAAAACTTAACCTACTAAATAATCATTTTACTTAATTATTCATAAACTCTATTCAATAAATCTTTTATCAATAATTAACGAACCATTAAAAAAACAATTTTCCCACATAACCACTCAAATTCACTTCAACGTTCTTTCCTCTTTTTAAATATATTAATTAATAACATAAAAGATCATAGACTTTCCCAATTCAATGTTTTAATAATTTTAAGTTTTGTAATGCTTTCCTTTATTAAACTATATTGAACAACTTCCTAATAAAATTGGCATTAAATTAATATACTTCTAAATTATTTTATTAGGGATCCTTTTTAACTCATTTATTATACCATATAAAATGGAAAATACGAAAAAATGCCATATTGAATATTGAATTTACAAACAAGATAGTCCATTTACAATTTACAAATATAATAGTCCAATTATATATTCTTTTACAATTTAATAAAGCAAATCAAACTAACGAAATGTCTTTCCAAATACTTTTTGGTTAAGTAGAAAAATACATTTGATTGAGTCACTCATCAAAATTGTAACAATATATATATTTTTAATATTCTTATATTATTGGTCAAAAATATTTAAAAAAATCAAAATATATAATTTTAAAATTAAAAAAACAATTTAACATATTGTTAAATTAAGAAAATTAACTGACATACTTAAAAATTATTAATGGTCACAATCACAAATAGCAAATGAATTTGTCATCAACGGTATCAACGTTTAGGCTCGTGCCTTTTCACACATGTTACAGTCTGAAAATTAGTAATTAAAACAATACACAAGGTTGGATATTTGAATATATGATTTGGATTTAAGTTTAAACAACTCCAAAAATCAAAGCTCAAGTACGAATATATTTAAAAATGTTTCTTTAACTTTAAAACAAGATTATTTTAAAAGATATATTGTTTAATATTTTTTTAAATAATCTTGCCACCTTCCAAAAGATTATTTAAAACAATATTAAACGATATAAAGCTTCCCGTGAAACTATTGATGTATTATGCCTCTTATTCATGGACAAGAGAAATCAATTCCAAATGTTCAATGGTCAAAATCATTATCTTACTTAATTATTTGAAACATATATGTTGCAAGGCACATTATATAATGATTATACACAAGTATTGTAAGCCCATAGAGGTCATTACATTTTTGGCTAATATTTTTCCCACGGACATAATATCATATACAAATTGGTTTAAATCATTAGTGATCGATGACTATGGCTACGAGGATGATGATGATGATGACAATGATGATAATAATGGTGGTGGGTTAATGACAAGGACGACAATGCCAAAAATGATAATGACAATGATAATAATGATGGCAGTGGCAGTCAATGATGATGACGACAACAACAAAAATGATGATGACGGTGTTGATGTTGATGACGAAGACAACAACAATGATGATGATGATGACGATGACTCATATGATAAGGATTTGTACTTTAACTTGTAGTTCTTCTAATAAGAATTATTTGGAAATTCTCTCAACATTTTTCCAAACTTATTTGAAGAGGCTTAGACTCCAAATTGGACATCCATATAAAACTATTGTTTTTATCGATGTTGTAAAAATTAGTTTCCTAGATTTATAGCTCTATAATTGATTTTACTGCATTTTTTCATAAAATAGAGGACCTTTAATCTTCCAAGTACACATTTAAAATGAACCCTTAATTAAGGGTTAACTTGTGAGTACTTTATAGATACTTTTGCACATCAAACATTCAATACTCTTTGAGATCTTCAATGCATGTTTTCCCCCATGATTGTAATTATGCCAAGACTTCATGTAATGTGATTATGAAGCTGCAATTATGTTGTGATTAATGAAAAACACTAGACAACTATCTGAGACGGAAAAATCTTGAAAGTTTATATAAAAGTTAACTTGAGTAAAGGTTTATCAGATCATATCATGGTATAATACATAGATAAGTGATGGTCACAAGTTTTAGGTTTTGAAAATGCAATACGTCAATGTTGGTCTTATCAACGAATTGGGCATTTGAAATATTCTTATTGAAGAGCCTTGATACCTCTAAAGAAACAAATTAAAAGCAATAATTCCAGATAATGGTGATCATTGGAGAAGAAAACTCTAAAGGGATCTCCAAAAGAATATAAAAAGTGATCATACCATGCAACACTGGCAAAGCTGCACAACCCTCCCTTTGAGGATTTTGATGCAGATATGGACTCAATGTCTCTCCCTTCTTGCCAAAAATAGTGGCAAGAAACCCATTACATGGGATGAAGCGATATCATGAGTTAGACACTTCAGATGTAGAAAGGGAAACAATGATTCGTTCTAGTGATTTTGATGCTAAGTAATTGGAGTAAAAAAAACCTCCATTACTAGCAGTGCTTTTGGTTAAATAGAAAGAAATCTAAAATAAAATGGGAGAAAACACACACAGACAGACACACACAATTTCTTTGACATTGTAGTGAATTAACTTTTTTCCAAAATAAAATTCTCCCAAAAAATTATATTAATAATAATTTTTAAAACATCTTCAGATAAGAGAAAGTTGTACTTGATAAGTCCATTAATACCATCACCAAATTCCAGCATGGACTTTGGCATAGTAAATACCTCGTTACCCAAGCATACACTATCAAGAGGCAAAAAAAAGCATCTAATTACATTAAAAATAATCTGATTCTGAGGAAATATCTGCAAGAGGACTTCTAGATCCAAAAAGAAGGACCGACAACAGAAAATATCAATCGATTAGAAGCGAAAAGAGGACTTAAAAGACATCCACCTGGAAAGTAGGACCAACCTTTTTGCCATCCCAAGTGAAATAGGAAATCCTTCCTTTTGGACTCATGAGGGCTTGCTTTGATATCTGGTCGGCCTCCCCATTCGCTTCTCGGAAAATGTGTTGAAAATGTATGCCTTTGAAAGTGGGAATCAATTCCTTTATTCTACTTTTTCAACCTTCAGTACTAATTGTTTAGAGTTTCCCTTTCTGTTCAAGCCATTGAATGACAAGTTTGGAGTCCCCCAATACCTGAATATATTGTAGATCCAACAACTTTGAGATAGTAAGCGTAGCCCACGCTCCCAATAAATTGGCTTTTGTGTTTGTTTTGTCACCACAGTTAAAAAACCAACGGTAAGATTGAGATTTTGGGCATTTTATAGTTCCCCCCGCTCCATAGATGGAACCTCCAGCTAATGCAACACCATCAAAGAAGGCTATTGCATAACCATTCATCCTTATAATCTAACTCAATCTTAGTCCCTTAGCAATGCTGACTGGAGAAAAAATATTTAGAGTATCTAGAATCTTATAGACCACAGCCCAATAATTGGGGCGCAATTCGTCAAGCAATTTTATGTTTCTCTCTTTCCAAATAAACCAACAGGTTAGGATTGAAAGTATTTTAGGAAATTGTTTATTCAGAACCCAAGCATCCATACATTCCATGAGAGACAGGTCGTCCCACTGGAGATTACAATTTAGCAAGATAGCACTCTTTTCCCAAACCGATCTGGGGAATACGCACTCAATGAATAAATGCTTTATATTTTCTGCCATAATCCCACATAAACAACATCTGCTCAGTCCAGCTTTCCCTTTCAGCTGTAATATGTCCCAGGTTTGAATTTTACTATGAATAGCCAACTAAAAGAACAGACTTACCTTCATAGGAAGTCACCACTTCCAGAACTTTCTTTTCCAACCGTGCTTCACAGGGAGAACTTGTGTAGACAAGAGAGCGTCGTATATATTTTTGACTGATAACTTTGTGCTTTTTCCATCACCTGACCACATCAACGCGTCTTCCAGGTTTGACTTGATAACTATGCCAGCACCATTTAAATCAATTGTAAAATCTGACTAGGAAATCACTCATGGCCCTATCAACTCCAGATCATCGTTGGTCATCCATATTGGCACTGTCGTGACTGGGTTCTTTGCTATTAATGCTTGTTCTAGGTAGAAAATACCTTTGTTATTAATATGGTTTATTAAATATGAAGTAAGGAGGGATCTTTCTCCCGAGACGAGGATTTTGTCTTTACCTATCAAGATATATTGACCTACTCCTGGATGCCAGCTGATCCAATGGAGAATAATAGGGAGCGTTCACACAAGACTGGACTAGACTCGTGAAGCAGAGTTAGTCGAATGCCTCGGTTTCCTGAGCCAATTTATGAGCGATGAAGTTTGTAAATATTTATCAACAATAACACAGTTCCATAGGCTATCTTCATTTAGTACCCGCCACAGAAAGGAAGTTTTCAATGATGTATTTAATAAAAAGAGGTTACTTAAACCCCAACCCCTAAGCTTCTTTGGTTTGGCTAAGACTTCCCACCTGCATAAATGATAATGTTTGTTTGTCGAGAGACCATTCCAGAGGAAATGAAACATCACTCTTCTAATCCGGCTTATAATTGAACGGGGTAAAGCTTCCAATGACATCCAAAAGACCGGTTGGGCTTCTAGAATGGATTTAACCAAGATGAGTCTGCCTCTCAATGACAACCACCGGTTATACCATGTCCCCATCTTTTTTGTTAATTTGGTAACTATCCAGTCCCAGTCACTTGCGCGTTGCACCCCTGTCTTTAGATGGTAACCCAAATACTTGAAGCCTCCCGAGAGAGAACTAAAGGTAAATGGGAGAAATCATTTAAAAAGATCCAATTCAACCTCCGAAAGGCCTTCAAAAAACACACTGGTCTTTGTAGGATTTAAGGATAGCCCAGACGCTTTGCAGAATAAGTTAATTATTTCAAATATTTCTTCCCATTCACTTAGACTCGCCTTTGACAGAATTAAAACATCATGCACAAAAAGGAGATGTAGAACTTTTATAATCCTTGACACTTTTATCCATGAGACTATACCTCTTTCCATACTATTTTTCAGCAATTTGCTAAGGCCTTCCATCACCAGGATGAAGAGCAAAAGCAACAATGGGAAACCTTGTCGAATACCCCTTCCACTTCTGAAGAATTATGTAGCCTCTTCGTTAATTATCACTGCAAAGGAGGCTGAATTAACACATGACATTATCCAGATAGTCATTTGAAGCCATGTTCCAATTTTGAGAAGAATCAATCTTAATAAAACCCTATCAACACTATCATAAGGTTTCTTTAAATCCAGTTTTAAAATGAGAGCTTTCAGTCCTTTTCCTTTTGTACTCTGTAGGCTCTCATGAGCTGTACCTGTCACATATTGAATGTGTCTGCCTTTAAGGAAACCCATCTGTTCTAAGGATAGAGCCTTTGAGAGGAGCGGTTTTAGATGATTAGCGATAATTTTGGAAATAATTTTCTAGCAAAGATTGCAAAGGGAAATTGGGAGAAAATCATCAAAGGAGGAAGAGTTATTTGCCTTAGGAATCAAAGTCAGGAAGGTAGCATTTAGGCCTCCTGGAATAACACCTAAGATTTTGTATTCTTCCACCATTTCCAGAACATCTTCCCTGACGAGATAAAAAAAGAAGATAAAGAGTTCGATTGTCCAACCAACGGAACCCATACTTTTTTCTTTCTTAAAAAGAAACATGACCTCTTTCACTTCCTCCAAGGTAACAGGCTGAAATATAATATTGGCTTCCTCCTCATTCATCATCTGAGGGTAATAGTCTAAGATCTTGCATTGGTCGAGCATTACCTGCTCAATCGGTGAATTGTAGAAATACTTAAAAAAATGAACAACTGCTTCCTTTATTGAGTTATGCTCTGTAACAAAGCTATCAGGCCCGGTTTGAATTTTCCATATATATTTCTTCACCTTATTGGCACTAGTGTAATTATGAAAAAAAATTGAATTTTTGTCACCGCCACTCAGCCAAAGTGCTCGACTTCTCAAATGCCATTGGTGTTCCTCATTTTTAAGAATCTCATTCCTTTCAAATTCCAAATGTTGCAGAGACATAGCCGTCACATTGTTAGTAATATCACTTTGCAGAAGTTTGATTTTGTCCTTAATTTCAAATTCCAAGGCCACTAACTTCTCTTTTTTCTTGGTCACTGAATCTTTAAGCCAAACTTTTGTTTTTGTTTTAGTTCCTTTAATTTCCAAATGATCCTTAGTTGTTTGCCACTTTCAACCAGAAACATCAGATCATTCCAAACCTTAAAAACAAGTTCCACAAAACCTTCTTCTGAAATCCAATGTGGGTTGAATTTAAAAGGATAAATTTTGTAGTTCAGAGGTGACTCCGGTTGGAGAATGATAGGCGCATGATCAGAAATAAAAGGGAGTTCAACCCACAAACTATAAATCCTAGAAGCAATTAAGAGATCTTCAAAAACCAAATACCTGTCTAGCCTCCTAGCAATAGAATCCTGCCCCATGCGACCATTTCTCCAAGTCAACACTACTTTAGCTGACTTAACATCAATCAAATTGTTTGTAGAAAAGACCTCTCTATAAAAAATTTCATAAATCTCTGAACCCAGACTCTCTCTTTAGTTCTCATCAATTGATAGAATAATTTTAAGATATCTGGCTACAATCATATTTTTTATAACAAGAATACCACTATCATCCACTTTCTTCCAAAAAGAACTTTTGTCCTTGCAAGGGCCATACATATTAAGAAAGGAAATTTATCGGTTATGAGAGAGACATTTCCCAAGAATCTAAGAGACCCCCAGAGGTACCTGCTAAAATTACTGCACTCGACACCCAGGAAGGTCAAAAGAGGTGGATGAACTCCCTTGCTTTCTTCTCATTCACCAGAGTTTCCTGAAGGAGGATGATATCAGGATGAATGTGTTCCAATAGACGACGAACTGAGGAAACTTTGAGGTTGCCTCCTATCCCTCTCACATTTAAAGAGAGGACTAACATTACTTTGCCCTCGCCAAGGATTTCAATTTTATAAGAGGCCCAATGTAAGTGTTTGGTGGGGGGATAGCCTCATCTATCTGGATAGTATATTGTGCCAACTTTTTTCGGCTGCTTCTGGTTTTTAGAGGTGAGAGTTCAATACCTAGTCCTCTGGACCAAGCATAATCTTTCATGTTCTTTGGCTGGGGGAAATTTGAAGTGGAAGTCTTTGCAAGGGAAGAGGGAGACAGAAGGGGCCTTTCCTTTAAATATAGGGATCTTGATAGCCTCTTAATTATCCTTAAGGAAAGGTATCAAAGAGTCGATCACATTGTTGAGAGTAGAATCGCTCTCCTCAGGTTCTCTAAAACCGGGATCCACCACAGGGTCCATCAACAAGGGCAGAGGAGGGATACAAAGCTTCTCATAAAAGTTTATACATAGAGGAATAGGGGAGGAGACCATCTCTATCGGTGAACTAGAAATTAAAGAAACGGGAAGAGGGAGAGGACCTCTAGAGTCCACGCACATAGAAAAGTCTTTTGAAAGGTTTTCCGCAGGCTTTGTCAAAGGGAATTTTAAGCAAGGAGTATTTTCATCCTCTAGACTTGCACTCGAAATAGAGGATAACAACCAAGGTGAATAGTCTAAGGCTTCCTTTTCCCAAGAATATAAGGAATAGAATGAGGAGGGGTAGAGCCTCTGCAACTTACCCGCAAGTGAGGTCAAATCTTCCATAGTTTGACCTTTACTTGCTTCACAGTGAAAAGTAGTATCCCCTAAGGATTCATCTTCAGCCATATACTCTAGAGGGTGTTCTTGGAGAAGTCTATCTTCTGATTTTTCATCTGAAACCAACCCTCTACAGTCACGACGCAAGTGACTTGTGTTGCATCATAGACTGCATCTAAAAGGTATGCCTTGGTAGTCCAGGCATTTCTTTAAGTGACGACTGCGCCCATCAATATCGATCAGTTCTGGGAGCCCTTCATGAATGTCAACCTCAACTAAGATCTGTCCCACTTTCCTGACTAGGTTTATCAAAGAACACTAGTATAGAGTAATAAAATGATCTAAAGATTTTCCAATGGCTTTTAATGCTCCCTTGTTCCACAGATGTAATGGGAGACCCGGTAGAAGGACCCAAAGGTGTCTTAGATGGAAATACTTTATTTGAGGATCAAAAGCCACCCTCCATCTTTTTAGCATCAAATTGCTACCTCCTAGAACCCAAAACCTATTCAATAATAGAGAAGCGTCTTCAGGAGACTCACAAATGAACCCCATCCATCCCTTAGTAAGATAGACGACCTTTGGGACATACCCAAGAAGAGGTTTCCAAGATTTTACCATCCAAGCAGAAACTGGACTGGAGGTTAGGTAAGAGTAAGAAAGTCTTCCCACCAGTCCACAAAGGGAAAATATACATGTCTCTTCAAGGCCAACATCCATCCCCAACACCATTTTTCGGACTCGCTTGTTTGGCTTCCACACCTTCTTTTGAAACCCAGTCCGATGAGGGAAACTTTGAGTATTTTGATGTCTTCCTGCAAAGTCCACTCCAATGTTCACCTGACTAGTAAATCTATCCTCCTCAAGATCTATTGTATGGAGAGCTTTGAATGTAATAATTGGTGAACCGGTCTCTCTAGTGATTACTGGGCCACTTGGAAGTAAGGAGGAGCCTCCTCGAGAAGGAATAAAAGGTTGATAGGTATCACCTTTACTGTTGAGTGACATAGAAGTATGTAGGTGTGTAGTATCTAATCCTGACATGTTTGACTCATTGAAAATACCCTCCTTATGCCAGGTTATCTCATCCTCATGATTCATGAGTTTCAATACTTCTTCTGGAACGTCTGCCTTTGCAGGAGGATCCATCTGAGCATACCTACTTAGAAATGATAAGAACCTCCAGAAACGATAAGGACCAAAAACCAACACAATAAAAAAATGTTCTCGAGGACAGAGGAAAGAAGAACGACTGGAAACATCAAAGTGAAAGGCATAGCAAATCATAAAGATAAGGTAACGAAAAGAGAATTTCTATGGTTAGCCGAATCAAACATTCAATCTTATAAGGATACAAAACTAGAAAGGTTGTCTGGCACAAGACCAAGCATAAAACCTGGAGTTAGCTTGACCACCATTAATCTTTGGAAAAACCTCCCTTCTGAAGAGAGAGTTGAGTCGATGCCTGACCCTTTTTTGTATGGTGAATTAACTTAGAAGCATGTTGTAGATCTTTAGAAATTGTCAAATTAAACAATGTATAACTAAACTTCCATAAATAAAGTTTGCAATTGTAAAGTTTGTCCCAAACATAGAGTTAGAAAAATTGATTATCAAACCTTTGCTTAGAGTATGTAAGTCCCAAATTATTCATGTATATCATCTAGTTATATGTGTCTTGAGGCTGTTTTTTTTATAATTTAACATGTCAAGTATCCACCACTTACTAAAATGTGGAAACCGTGTATTACTTAGTGACATGTGATCTCTCATTAGAGTTAACTTGAGTTAACGATTATGGAGTAGTTTCCATGATTTAATCAACTCTATTGCAAAGGTCTCATAACATAGAAACACATCAATTGAAAATGAAAAAAAAAATTGGTGATGATAAAAACACCTCACTTTCACTTACCAAGAAAAACCTCCTTTA
>SNQJ01S0269910.1:0-11752 GCA_010110895.2 Picea sitchensis
AGCCATGGATGTAGGTGCAGTAGCTTCACCAAGTTCTCTTTGCCCAAACCCTTACTCAGATAATCCACACAAAATGTTGATGTTTCAATGATAACTCCCTTATGAGATCATAAGTTTGATACTTCGCAATGTCTCTCCTCTCTGATGAGATCATAAGTTAGGTATCTCTCTTAATCTCCATCTCTTTTCACCATGAGAAGGCCTCCTTATATAGACTTGGAGAGGCCTAACCACTTGAGAGATATTTGGGATAATTTGAGGATTTTTCTCCTTCAATTTTGGATCTTCCCTAAGATCATGCCTTGACCTCAGATTCGAATCGAACTACCTTCACAGATTGAGGGGATTGTTCCCTGATTTGTCTCAACAGTCCAAAATTTTCTCAAAAAGGGTAGTTCTCCCCCAAAAGGGTGCACAGAGTGCTGCAACGCTCCCCCCAAGGAGGTCACAAAGTGGTGGTGCTCCCTGACAGTGGGTAGAGGAGTGCTTCCTTCCAAATTTCATTTTTAAGTGGTTTTCTCAGTGGTAAATGCTTTGTACTCCTCATCGGATGATTTCCTAAACAAGTATTTGAAGTTTTCTTAAGTGTCATTATGATTTCTTTAGAGACACGACATAGGCAAGGGGATAAATTCCCTTCAAAATTTATTTTTTAAGTGGTTTTCTCAGTGGTAAATGCTTTGTAATCCTCATCGGATGATTTCCTAAACAAGTATTTGAAGTTTTCTTAAGTGTCATTATGATTTCTTTAGAGACACGACATAGGCAAGATGACAGAATGATATTTGCGACACTTATGACACCGTGACACTGCGACAATCACGACACTTGTGGAAAAGGACACTTTGGTGACACTTAAGGTAAAAGTGCGACACTTATAATGATGACAATGGGTCATTACTAAGGTGAGTAATTTTGAGGTGTAACAGAAACTCACACACATCAAAATCATAATCAAAATTTCCAGCCCCAAAGAGGTAGAGGGAGAAAATCAAATCACAAGTGGAGAATGCAATGTTATTAATACTACAAAACGTAAGTGGGCACCTTGGTGAATCTGAATGGTGGAAGAAGAAAGAAGATCATCTTTCAAGAAGAGCACATGTCTCAAAATCATGAAGGAGACACCACATATGGGATGTTTCCCTCATGTCACAAAACTAAAGAACAACACAAGGACTCCGGTTGGTCATTGGATAGTGGATGCAACAATGACATGATAGGTAACAAATATTTACTTTCTTACATTGATTCTGTACTATTTCATAAAATGATATTACACTTCGATATGACTCCTTTTAGTCAAAGTTCAAGGAAAAGGAACTGACCCTATTCTTACTAAAATGCAGATGTAAACAAATACATAAATGATGTCTATCATGTTCCACATATGAAACATAATCTGTTAAGTGTAGGAAAACTAGTTGAAAATGGCTATAAGGTACTTTTGAAGGAGCATCATGTAATATATATGTTCTATGACCTTGAACTGGAAATTTGACCTAATCTTAGCACAGTATCCACCTCTAATGAAATTATAATCCTCCTGCAAAAGCACTCCATGGTCAAAAGTCTACCTAACTTCAAAGAGAAAAAATCCCCCATGTGAGTCTTGTGACTTTGGAAACATCATAAGCTAAAAAAGATTTCCACATTCCTCCACCACTCAAGCTAAACAACACTTAGAGTTTGTTCACACTCACCTATGTGGACCAACGCAAACAAAGTCAATAGGTGCTGGGCTCTTATTTGGGAATATTTATTGATGACTTTATAAAGAAAATATGGATCTACTCGAGACACAAGTCTGAAACCTTTCTAAAGTTAAAAGAGTTCAAAGGTGAAGCTGAAAAACATAGTGGGAAATATGTAAAGACTCTCATGTCAGATGGAGGAAGAATATTGTTTTAATTTGAAAATTTAATGTAAAATCAAAAGGCATAATCATGCAAACCAAAACCAAGTATACTCCACAAAGAAATGGATATGAGGAAAAATCAAACTACAATGAACTTGGAAAGGAGCCTTATGAGAGAGAAATTTTTGTCAAAACTATTTTGCCTCTAGAGAATGTTCAATTTATCCCATTTGAATAGATCTTCAAAAAACTAATGTCAAGATGAAGGTCCCTCGGCGAAGCATGGTGTGGACAAAATTGAATGTTGCTCTGTGCTGAGAAATTCCCGATGCATTCCATTCACCAACATACCTTCCTAATTGAGGTAAAACTTGATGATCAAGGGAGAAATACATCTTTAGTCGGCTAGAGGAGACATACAAATCAGCCTATGGATAGCCAAAATCCATTATTGCCAAGTTCTAAAAACGTAATTTAGGACAATGAAACACATGGAGCTTGTCCTTCCGGAGATTGTAGTACAAGGACAACTCAAATATCTCGTGATTTTCTCTCAAGACAAATGCATCCCCTAAACTTCAAAATCAAAGAACTTAAAGTTTGAGAGAAAAAACATGAGCTGCTGATGACATTGACGACACAATATTTTTCATTAATGTCATGTCAAACTACATATTTTAAATAAGAATCTAAAGAGCCACATCGGGTTCAAGCCACGAACCAAATTGACTCTATTTTCGAGAAGAAAAATACATGGATCTTGTGGATATTGTGAACAAGACAAGTATTGGTGTCATGGGTTTACAAGACTAAACTTAATGAAAATGGGAATATTGGAAAAAAAAAAATAAATACTTGTTCCCAAAGGATTCTAACAAGAATCCAGAATTTGATTATGGTGAAACTTTTTTCTTTCCTGAATGGTGTCTTAGAAAAAGAGGTCTCTATGGCTCAACAACCTCGATTTGAATTCAAAGATCATCCAACCAAAGTGTATCAGTTGGTTGAAATCCTTGTATGGCTTAAAGAAAGCATCAAGAGCTTGGTACAACAAAATTGATACCTACCTCTTTTCATCAAGAGTATTTCCACAGTGTCGTGAAAATGAGCCAACTCTATACATGAGAAATTTTGATTGTGTATATTTATGTAGATGGTCCATGATATATAATTCTAAATCTTGAGTTATCCAGCTTTTAACATGCCATGCAATCTTAGTTTGAGATGACATATCTTTGGATAATGAAATATTTTTTGGGGATTGAGCTTGACCAATCAACCAAAGGGATTCTTGTGTTTGTCGCTGAAATTATGCAAAAAACATCATTGAAAGATTCTGCATGGAAGAAATGCAATTGAACACAAACCCCTAAGCATAAAATTGAGCAAGCAATATGAAGGCCCCACCATGGATCTCTATTTATACAAAAATTCCTAGGTGGAAATTTGTTGTATCCATAACAACCAAGCCTAATATTATGTATTCATGTTCATGGAATCTCCCAAAAGATTCTCACTAGAAGATGGAGAAAAAGATTCTGAGATATGCCATATAATCTCCAATTTTGGTTATTTATGGTAATTCTCCATCAAGATTCAGATGACCGAAAAGCACCGAGGGTATGTTTTCACCCTGCAAGACCGATTTCTTGGGAATCAAAGAAGCAACCCATAGTCCCAATATCTTCTGCAGAGAGTCAAAGCATGTCACTGTGATGTGTGGCTACTTAAGACTATTGAATGACACGTCACATACAGAAAAAGAGCCAACTCCCATCTTCTATGACACTACTTCAACAATTGTTTTATCCAAAACTATGTTTTTTTCATAAGAAAGAGCACATTGACACTCGGCTTTCACTCTTTATAGGCGTTAGTCAATAATAGTGATATCATTAACTTCAATCTTTGTGGCCCACCGTATTCAACTCACAAACATCTTTAAAAGCCATTAAACCAATTTTTCTCAACAACACTTAGCATTATCATTGCCCACGCTTCTAACCTGATTTTAAAAGAGAGTAAGGTTATAATCTCAAAAAGGTATGAGTGTACACTGGACAACTCTACTAGTAGTTAGGATTTGCTTCTCACTACTTGATCTTCTTTTTTCGTTTTCCCTTTTATATCTTTAGACTATCACCTAATACAATTGTGCTCTCCATTATCCTATTCTAGATCTGTCTCTTATGTATTGTTTCTTTATAGTTTTGGCAACCATATCGACAACTTAAGATCTTGTGTGGTGTGAACAAATATTTTAAGGATCTCGCATAACAAGAAGGAAAATCGTGTCAACCCTTTCTACAATTATTGTTCATTTATTCCTATCTACAAATTCCTGAGGTTGCACACGTGAGGGTTCTACATCAATTGTATAAAAATTCTTGTGTTGTTATGCTTTTAACCATAGTTACCAAATTTGACCATATTTAAGAAAAAATTAGGAAAATTCACCAACTCGATTCGAATAACGAATAGTTAGATAAAATTAGGGTCGGTTCGCAGTGTAGGCAGATTAGTTAGGTATGGGCGTGCAATAAAGGTAGTCAGCCAACCTAAGCACCCCGCTCTCAATCAGCCTCTTTTCTCTCTCTATCCCCTTCCTCAACCTCAAACAACCCAACTCCCATCCCAATTGTTTCACCCTGGTTTGTTCTTCTATATACAACGTCGTAATGGGAAAATAGTCACCTTTTTCTTAACCAATTGGGTATGCATGCTCAATCATTAAGGCAAGCCCAAATGATTGGGACGATCCCATCCCAACAGTGCTCTGGACTTACTACATGACCACCACCAAAATAGTGTTCACCTTATGTGACTCATAGGTTCAAGGGTCAAAGCTTAACTCATGCATTCAAGGGTTGTTCCTTCTTCCAGCCAACTCCATCTGTAATCGAGGGCCAGAGGCCACAGCGAAATACATGAGCTTCATCTTGTGACTTGTCAATTATTGGTAAGGATTTGAGTGCTGTAGCATCATTAGGTTAACTATGTAAGGATTTGTTCCATAGGAGTAGCCTCCGCTTCACCACTTATTTACAATGCCACCGTGAAATGCAAATGCTTCCCTCAGCCTTCACATCCTAATCCTTATATTCTGGAAGATGCCACTGGTGAAATGCAATGGTTCCCGGTTCGTTCCCAAACACTAATCCCTATATTCTGGAAGATGCCCAACAATCAAGGGTTCCAAGAAGAAAACAGTATTGGGAGAACCAAAATGGTAAAATAAAATCATTATATCAATCACAATTTTCAGGAGCACGTGATGGTGCAAGTGTACTCGATAGAAAAATGAATCCAACTAGAAACTTGCAGGTCTGTAGCATGGGAGAAACACCTGAGCAGCATCCTGGTTTGTTTTCCAAAACTATTTCACGTCCTATTGAAAGGGACTGCAGATTTTTTGGTGTTAATTTGATAGACAGTTCAAGGCGTGAGTAGGAGAAAACATCTTGCGAGTCATCAAAAGAAACTCAAGAGACTCAATATAGAGAAAGAGATCGATATAGACCTAAATGAAATCCTACTCCGAGCCGTACCAAGGTACAATTTATTTTACCATGGGTTGGATAAATTGTTTTTGAAATAACCCGTCATCTAGAATTTCGATACCGATTTTTTTATGAAAGAATTACTTAATAATAAAGTTTACATGTCGATACGTTTTCTTAAGAATTTTCAAGATTTTGTTTGTTATTGAAAGGATTTTGACCTGAATTTTGTTGCATTAAACTTCAGGTATATAGCTCTTTTCTCTCTACAAAAATTCAGTCAGCTTTAAATCAAAGAAACATAATCACACTTGCATTGTCTTGTTTATATACCTGAAGTTTAATGAAATAGAACATGCATGGTTTTTTCTGGTCAAAATCCTTTCAATAACAAACAAAATCTTGAAAATTGTTAAGAAAACGTATTGACATGTAAACTTCATTATTAAAGAATTCTTACATAAAAAAATCGGTATCAAAATTCTAGATGACAGGGTATTTCAAAAACAATTTATATAAATTGTACCTGGTATGGCTCAAGTAGATTTCAATTTCTATATCGACTTCTATATTGAGTTTTGTACGACACTAAGATGTTTTCTCCTGCTCACGCCTTGAATTGTCTATCAAATTAACACCAAAAAATCTGCAGTCCCTTTCAATAGGACGTGAAATAGTTTTGGAAGGAAACGAAACCAGGATGTTTCTCAGGTGTTTCTCCCATGCTACAGACCTGGAATTTTCTAGTTGCCTTCCTATTGCTATTGAGTACACTTGCACCATCACGTGCTACTGAAAATTGTGATTGGTATGGAGTGACTCGATGCACTCCTTTCATTTTCCACACCATTTCTGGAACCCTTGATTGTTGTAGCATATTCCGTAATATGTATGGATTAGGGCTTGGGAATCCAACCAGGAATCGCCAGACCTCTCACCGCATCTTCGCATTAGGATTAGGATGCTGAACTGTGGAACTCAAGCATTTCACAAGTACGTGAACAAATTGATCAAGGTGGATACTCTAATGTACAAAATCTTGCAAGAATTTAACCTATCGCTAATCGAGTACCAAATCCTTACCAATCATTGACAAGTCGTGAAGCTTCATATTTCTCGGCTGGTACATGAGCTGGCCAATGAAACCCATCTTTGCCGGGTCAGTTCTTTTCACGGGCGTCCTAACTCCCATCCTACTTTTCATCGTTTATCATCGGCCTACCAATCATTCATATCACGGGTCACTTCATAGCTCCTACCACACCATCCATACATCATCCACACCCATGCTCTCCAGCCCATCTACCACCATCCATATCCACGCCCATTCAAATCCAAAGCCCGCTCAATTCAACAACTACCATTCCCGCTAATTAATTTATCATTCGAGGATTGCGCTTCAGACTGCGCAGCAGGGCTTCGATATAGCCATTTTTTTGAAAAGGGGCAGAGCGTGTAGTAGAAATCAATTGAATGAATAGCTCAAACCAAATTTTCCCAACTAATCACAAGCTTCAACGCTGGAATCGGATAGAGACCGATCATGAACATGACCGCCAGTAGATCCTTCTGGATTTGAAGTTGATTGTTGCAGATATTAGGAGGTGTCGATCACATTCTTTGGATCAGCCAAATGAGATTGATTGCAGTGAGAAATCGCTTCTTCGACACAATTCTCACTTTCAATGCTTCTTTCAGAAATGGGGATTCGTGGCTTCGAGAACGAGATGACTTTGGGTTTATGTATCAATAGAGATTCTTTAATAAATGAGAAGCTCACAGAGAAGCACTTACGGTGAGTCGCATGTGGTTTTTTTCCATGAATGCTTATATGGACCGCTGCATCATCCTCATCATCATAGCTCTCCTTTTGAATATTGATATTAGTATGAGAATGATGGTCACAGCCCCCTCTGGCCTTTGAGAAAAGAGATCCTACAAATTCTTTCGGAGCTTTCAACTTATGGATGAGGGCTGATTGTTGTGAGTAGGTAGAATCCACTATCTTCTTAGATTGTGTACGATCCGATACCGATAGAGAGCCATTCGTAGTTTCATTCAATTGATCCATGTCCGCCTCAAGTAGCCAACAATCGTAGTAGCTATAATAGCGTATATGTCCCTGAAGGTATACTAGTTCCATTGAATTGTTACTTCCCATTGGTTCACTCATAAACAAAGAGCAAATAGCATACACCAGTTTATAAATAATGCCAGTACCGATTCCCAATTATTGCACAGTAACATCAACACGAAAGATACCATATAATGCACTAATTTCAGAAGTAAACGGTGACCATAAACCAGCAGTACAATGTCCAATATTAGCAACAGAAAATTGAATCCAATTCAGTTAATAAGTACCAACAGTAGATAGTATCAAACAATATTCACAATAGCAGGGAACCCTCAAGGGGATGTTGTCCCAAGATTAACTGAATGTTGATTTTAAATGTCGACGTCCCCAAGAAATATCTACACTATACTAAATAACCAATAAAAAAGTTTAACTAGTGCTATTATAGCTACTACTCTGATTGTTGACTGCTTGAGAGCAGACATGGAATCAATTGAATGAAGCTTACAAGAATGGCTCTCCATCAGTATCGGATCGTAAAGAGTCTAAGAAGCTAGTGGATTCTAGCCACTCACAGCAATCAGCTCTCATCCATAAGTTGAAAGCTCTGAAAGAATTTGTAAGATCTCTTTTCTAAAAGGCCAGAGGGGCCCGTGATCATCATTCTCATAATTGTATCAGTATTCAAAAGGAGAGTTATGATGATGAGGATGATGCAGCGGTCCATCGAAGAATTCATGGAAAAAAACCACATGCGACTCACTGTAAGTGCTTCTTTGTGAGCTTCTCATTTATTAAAGAATATCTATTGATCCATAAACCCAATTTAAAGTCATCTAGTTCTCCAAGCCACAAATCCCCATTTCTAAAAAGAAGCATTGAAAGTGAGAATTGCGCCGAAGAAGTGATTTCGATCGTTAGCACCATCTGGGCCGATCCAAAGAAATGTGATCGCACCTCCTAATATCTCGCAACGATCAACTCAAATCCGTATGACCGTTGGTGTCAAGTGTTCATAATCGGCCCTATCCTGACCCAACATTGAAGTGCTTGTGATTGGGTTAGGAAAACTTGGTTTGGCTTTCATTCATTCAATTGATTGCTACTACACGCTCTCCCCTTTTCAAAAATGGCTATATCGAATCCCTATTGCGCAGTCTGAAGCGCAATCCTCAAACCATAAATTAATTAAGGAATGTGGTAGGTGGTGAATTGAGAGGGCTTTGGATTTGAATGGATATGGATGATGGGCGTGGATATGGACGGTGGTAGATGGCTCCAGGGCATGGATGATGTATGGTATATGGGCAGAGGTGGTAGAGGGGATGGCACGGGTGGCGTATGGACGGGTAGGCTGCCGGAGGGCAAAGATGATCAAGCATGAGTCGAATGGTCCCAACCGTGGAAAGTAACGACCGCAAAGGTTGGTTCATAGTTGGCTCTTTAGCCTACTTTTCTGGTGGCCTCCGCCCGTTATAGAGCCAACTCCATCAAAAGTTGCAATTGTTGAGTCTAGCCTCTGTGGATAAATGCAGGGACCTAGAATGGAATATGGTGATGACCTAGAATGGAAGATGTGTTTGGGGAGTAGATCGTAGAAGTAAGCCATTCAACATGACCCTCGATCAACTGTTGTGTGTAAACATTTCAAGTCAAATCAATAAACGTTAAAATTATATTTTTACCAATCAATAATTCATTATTCTTGTAAAAAATAATACTTTAAATTCACAAAAACATGAAGTTATAGGTACCTTTAAAAATTAATTTCGTGGAATGGAAAAAATTAGTCACATATATGCTATCAAACTTAACGACAGGGTTCCGGAGGCTAACGGCGTTACCTTTTTGAGCCCGATGGACGCTCCTCGGCACCGAAAATTGTAGAACTTCAACTCACTTCATACCTCCTCCGGCTGCCGAGTTCTCTTTCTGCTCCTCCGCCGCCCCCATTCCTCTCCATTTAGCTCCTTCAGCCTCCCGCAGAGTCTCCGCTCCAATTCGAAGCTGGTGTTCTCTCGCATACCAGGGCATTTGATGAGTTAGTTTGAAATTTGAAATTTAAAATGAGGGAAAATTGATCCAACAATAGCCACGTTTGAACGCGTATCATCAACGACTTCTACCTCGGGTGGACTCAACGAATCTCTGCCAAACTCACGATCCCCAGAGTCATTTTCCACACATCCAGTGCATTCGAAACCTGCGTAGATAATTCCCTGTGGACGTAGATGCCACATCTCGGGGTCAATACCAATGATGAGTATTATAACGATTTTCCCATGAATGCCCAATTTCGATTCATCCTATGTTCGGTAAGTTCCCGCAATCCGATGGAATTCCTCTCTAGAATTTTTCCTCTAGGGATTCATTTCATGTATATAAAAATTTAACCGGTCAATGTTGCATGGGTCATCTTGGTGCTGTGGGACGTTCAAAACCACAAATCGAAAATATCAGAGGCTTTATTGAGAATCAAGCCATTTGGGTTAGAGAGGAATCAAGACCATGTGTGGAGGCAATGCACTTTGAATCAAGGAAACACGCTACAAGGATTTATTACGGCCGAAGCACCATTATTGGAGATGGGGCACAATTAATCACCTTTAATCATAAATTTCAATCTAGGGTTGGAAATTGAAGATGCCCTGCATATTCTTCGTCGTTTTCTCTAATCAATGGATGAGATTTGATAAATTAACTTCCACTCATTTATAAAGACGTATGTTTATGTGATTATTTTTCCACATTTACCAAAGATTAAAAATTACTTGATCACCACCCTGCATCGCTTTAATGCTCAATGATTAGAAATAACAAATAAAATTCTATTGTTCATGGATGGATGCGATGACCGCTATGTAATTATTAATTGTTATATGGCCCACCTTGTCGCTTCTTCTATAGGTTTTACAGTACCATTTTAACCATGTGCTGAATGTGAACTGGCCAGGTATGATACCCAGTTCCTTCATTTGGTTTTGAACGCCGAAGGTTTACATTTAAAATATTACCCAGTGGCAAGAAGGACTTCTACGACGTCAGCCTCATCGACGGTTACAACGTTCCTTAATATAATTAAATTTATCCAGCTCCTTAATACATTGCCATTACTCCGCTTAGCTAAGGCTAATCTTCTTATCCTTTGGGGTAATATTTTAAATGTAATATTAAGAAACTGGATAAAATTTAATTATATTAAGGATTAAAATATAATTTTAAATTTTAATATAAATTTAAACGTTTAAAGGCTAAGAAGATGAATTGAAACTCACACTTATTTATTAATAGATATTGATAAAATTTAATATATTCTTTAAAGATTTGATTCATCTTCTAGGGGTTCACCAGCAGCTATTTCATTGGCCGCGGTTATTCACTGTCAGTGAATGCCCTTCGGCCGGAGGTGTTTTTCATCATTTTGTTTTAATGCATGCTTGTTCAGGCTGTTAATTTGAATTTTGATTATAGTTGTATTCATTTTGATACCTGTGTTCTCCTCATCGGTTGATGATGCCAAAACCTCCAAAATCATCTACACTCAACACCACCATTGAGGGCTATGGGGCTGATTTCATGGATGTGCCAACACAATTAATAATGAGTATTTCTGAGGGCAGTCATCACGATGGTAGTTCATTGCTTGAGAACAAGGCTATAAAACCCCAACCAAGCCAAGAGACCCTATAATCCAATTCAATTGAGGAGCCGGTTGTGGATTCTTTCCTTCAGTTGCTTCAATTTCTAGATTTTGAAGGCGGGATTGATCATCAACTGAACCTGTTGATATTAATGAAACTTGTTTTCCTGAGAATGTAAATTTTTCAGCAATATTTAATGGAAATATGCCAATGTTAGGGGAAACTCAGTAATGTCGCCTTGAACCCTGCTTGTATACCTATTTGTATATATCTAACAAGCAAGCAGCAGTCTATTTCTTTTAGGATGTTATTTTGCAGTTGCAATTTAAGATTGAAGTTTCCCACTGCTGATTTCTTTTTGAACATTTGATGAATATAGTGCCCATATTTCAATATAGATTAGGTTGGATCAATGTAAAAGACAAATTGTCTGCTCTAATTCCAAATGAATGATGAATGAGCTAGCTAGGCAGTGTTGATCTCATCATTAGCTTGATATATTCAACCTTTTCTTTTTTGCATGTTTCATTCAGTTGCATAAATATGTTATTTGTAGCCCGTTCTCTGCACATTCCATGTTTGTGAGTCCTCCACGATGGGATTTTTTATTGGATTTGAAATAAAAGTAATTCTGAGTCCTCCACGATGGGATTTTTTTATTGGATTTGCAATAAAA
>SNQJ01S0269911.1:0-11752 GCA_010110895.2 Picea sitchensis
GAACCTCTGAGGACAACAGTCCTCCCGAGCACCTCCCAACCTCCCTACAATATCAAATAATGAATACAGAGACAATTACCCAGATAAATCAATTCTTACCTTCCTTTCTCTGTTCTGTAAGTCTGATCTTCCACAAACTATTCTACAAATCTTCTCTTCCTTTGTTTGTTCAGCAGGTCTTCTCTGCATCAACTCGTACTCTCATTCTGCTCTTCTTCAACTAGTTCTGTTATTCTGCTCTGCATTTTCGCTTGCTCTTCTATTCTGCTCTTCGTTCCATTTCACTCTGCACATATGCTTCCTTTCCTACCATGCATCCTCTTCTGTATTCTTTCTTACTGTGTCATTCCTTTCCTGTCCAGAACAGTCAGCCAGACACCATATGTTTCCACTTCTTTTATACACACGAGCACGACGTTTCAACTTCCCAACTCCTTGGGCAAAATGACGAAAACTGTCCAGCCAACCAAAATGCCAACTGATCGACAACTAATTTGCAATCATGAGTCTGTTTCACTAACGGATTTGTAACTGAAAAGTTAATCTGTGAGAAAGAACAGTAACCATCCGATTACATTCAAGTTTTTTCCACACCATTGGATGACCTTTATTATTCTTGCCTTTTTAAAACGGATTTCGACATTTCGGCATTCCTGTGCCCAAGTGTCTCGACACTGCATGTCGCAATCTCCGAAACTCCAAAATGGAGCTTATCTGGACCGACTCCTTCTCTTCTCATGACCAAGGGCTGTGACCAAGGCTTTATGTGAAAGGCGCTTTCGCGATTTTGCATATCGCGAATTCGTAATTCCTTATGTTCAATGTTCCTGTCACCTCCATATCTCGATCTGCGAAATTCCATAATGAAATCAGATCAACGATCCAGATTATATCTAGATCTGACGGTTCATATTAAGTCAGGATATTAATCATCGCAATTTCGACACTCTGGATGATCAGTGTTTTTGTCAACTCGAATTCCTGATTCTCGACATTCAGTAAAGAAGTCGAATCAATGGTCCAGATCTTTTCTTGATCTGACGATTGTTGTTACATCGCGATTTCGCCTATCACAATTTCGTAAATGTTGCATAGTTTCTTCTACCCCTCCATATCGCGATTCACGAAACTTCGATAAGGGATTAGATCAATGGTCCAGATCGGATCTTGTCTTGACGACTGCGATTGAATAGCGATAAAGCATATCGCAAAATCGACATTCCTATTGCATTGTGTTCTTTGCCTCTCTATGTCGCGATTCGTGAAACTTCGATGTGGAGTTTGATCAACGGTCCAGGTCTGATATTGACTTGACGGTTGCAATTGAATCGCGATATCGCATATCGAAAAATCAGGGTTCTTGTTGCATTTGTTTCAAATCACGATTCACGAAACTCCAATAAGGGATTAGATCAACGGTCCAGATCGGATCTTGTCTTGACAGATGCGATTGAATCGTGATATCGCATATCGCGAAATCGACATTCCTGTTGCATTGTGTTCTTTGCCTCTCTATGTCGCGATTCGCGAAACTCCGATGTGGAGTTTGATCAACGGTTCAGGTCTGATATTGACTTGATGGCTGCGATTGAATCGCGATATCGCATATCGTGAAATCAGGGTTCTTGTTGCATTTGTTTCAAATCGTGATTCACGAAACTCCGATACGGGCTGTAATCAACGATCCAGATTATTTCTTGATCTGACGGTCCAGATTCAATCACAATTTCGCATATTGTGATTACACCCACTTCTCCTTGCAGTTCAAAGACTGTGCAGGCTCTCTTCGATCCAACGGTGGTCGGACCCTGCGCTCGGATCTGACGACTGAGATCTGTCTCCCTCTTCAACGATCAGAGATTCTTCTTCACAAACTTTTGTTGCCTTCGATCTTTCACTTATTTCGATCATTCACCTCTCTGTACTTATCTTCTGTTTGCCTGTCAATTACAAACTTGTTGTTCTCATGTCATCTTCATTGTTGCCATCAATGACAAGCATTCACTATTTGTTAACTATCTGTTAAATATTTGCCAACACTTCATACCATCCCAAGTTCCCCGAAGTCCTAGAGACTCCCCAACGTCCCTACATCCACGGTGGAAGTCTATCCATCATCCAATCAATTGGTGGGACTTGATACTCGTTTACACATAAGCTAAAGAGGAATTTGGCATTTGGTGCTTCGGCATTGTACGTCCCTTTTTCCTTTCTACGTGCATATCCTCTAGAGTCCCAGACTTTCGAACTCCAGAAGGGCCTAGAATCTCACCACATGGCTTCGACCTTCGGTCCTTTCAACTTATCTACAACACTACACCCCAATCCTCCAGAGTTCTAAAGTCTTGAACTCCCGAAGGGTCCACCCTTACAAGTGGTGGCATATTAAATGCAGAGGAAAGGACAGGTGGGTCCCAAGTACTCCACTTGCCAAATGGGTCAAGAGAGGATGTGTTAGGGGATGTCACGTGGAAAGGCAGAGATGACACGTGGCCCCATGAGTGGGTGACATGTGTCGTGTTCTAATAGGCACATAGCATCTGTGAAAAGTATGAATCAAGGTGACACATGGTACGTCAAATGTGGGTCCACGTTACCCTGGTTTACGTTAGCACGCCACGTCACTCCAGACTGATAGCCTTCCAATGCCCTTAAATCTCACGGTCTAGATGCTTCCACGTAGATCCGTTGATCTACGACCTTTGTTACTTCTTAACTTTAGCGTCCGAGGGTTTAGTTATGTCACTTCCTCCTTGCTCCCGGAGCGGTCAGGGTCAGGTTGACCACGGTCTAGATCTAACGATCATGGGAGATCCTGAAACGTCCTCAAATCTATGGTTCTTATAACTTCACAAATTTGGCGTTTAGAGGTTACGCTCTCTTACCACCCCCTTTCTCCTGGAATGGTCAATGTCGGACTGACTGCATCATGGATCCAATGGTCAAGAAGGATTCCAAAGCGTTCCTAGATCTACGACTAATGTTAATTCACAGTTCCATTATTCGGGGGTTGTTGCGTTATGATAGCTCTATTCCCCCAAAGTGGGACTTCACCGAAGTGTTGACCGCGACATATATCCAATAGTCAGGGAAGATCCCGAGAACCCTCGGATCTAAGGCTCGCATGATTTCGGGACCGGTAAGTAGATCATAATTTAATGGTGGGGCAGGTCCATCTGCCACAATTAGGGAAATCGCCAGATGTCGGTCAACCTCGTGAGCGACCGTAGAAACAAGTTTCCTTTGGTTGATTTTAAAAAGGTCAGGCCATCACACCCCAGAGCTCTGAACTCCTGGAGTTTCGAAGCCAAAAAGGCTTAGATCCTTTCGGGCCTAGTGCAAAGTTCCCAGACCTTGGTCATATGGATTCTTGGACAAGCCTTGAGACTACATGCTCGACACTTAGCCGTGATTTGGTTAGAATTGTGGACATAAGCCCTCGGTCACACAGGTGAAGGGTTTGATAGAGGCGCCATCCTTCCACATAGCTTGAACTTAGTGTTCCTGCGAAGGTCAATTCAAGGGGTCGATGGGACATAAGTTTTCCCGTTAACTCTACCCCAACTCTCTCTCACCACAAGGTCAATCCTTGAGAAAAATTCCCTCAGGGGATTTCCAGCCAATGTGGAGACTGTAGCTTATACTTAGACTCACTTACAAACCCACGTCCCCTAGGTCTCTAGCTACTAAGTTGAGGCAAATAGAATACCATGTGAATACAAAATTTTACAGAAGAAAATGAGCATTTCTAACGATTGATCAAACATTGTAAAACTTAACCATAAATACAGACATTCAACCATCACTTCCACTTCATTACATAGGGTATGAAAATAATTATCAGAGACTAGAATTGTGCAGTGACTGCTGAAAGGGGTGCTTGTTTCCACCCAACTGTAGGCACAACCACTCTTGAATGGATTTACCACTGGCTACCCCCTAACTAGACCATGATACTCTAAAAGATACTCTTTCTTCTTGCTCTACATCAGTTAGGGATGGAGGTTATTTTCCTCCTCCCATAGGAACTTTGCAAACAATTTTATCTATACCAAACAAGGGGGCCTACAATGAGTACTTCCATAGTCACTCATCTTCTCTGCAGCCCTGTTTATCAACTTGGATTGAAAATGCTACTAGCAGCTTCTTGCACCCAGAACGAATTTTGTTTCTCAATTCTCCTTCGAACTCTTGAGCTACACACGCTCTCCTCTTCCTTTCCCATCTACCTGTACCCATGAAATCCATTCCTTTCTTTCCTTCCTCAACAATATTGTGTGGATATGAATCCTCAACTTATGGTCAGGTCTGGAAGCCTTGCAGGTGGGTGCTCTGCCCCATCTCCTCATTAACTCTTAAGGAGGTATTTTTCCAACTACTAGCCTGACTGGTAATTCATTTATGGGTCAGAGGATTGTTCTGGGTCTGAGCAATTACCTCTAGTAAAGTATTGGTTTGGTGGGGTTCATATCAACCATTTATGGTTACCCTCATTATCTCTCTCATAGCATCATGTTCTATCCTGGAAAACCCCCTTTCAGCAGTTATGCAACACTATCCATTTTTTATTAACAACAAAAATACATACATTACCCTTTATAACAAAAGGTTCATCAAATCCAACATTCACACATATTCAGTCTGCCATAGTATTTTGGAAACTTATAGTTATATTTACAATCTGGGGGAAACAAGGGTATTGCAGTGTCAGACATTGAATATTGTGCAATCCTAAAAGATTTTGAAGATGTATTCAAGGAAATACCAGGATTTCCACCTAAGAGAGATATTGACTTTGCCATAAATCTGGTGCCTAGAGCAACTCAAGTATCTAAGACTCCTCACAGGATGAGTACACCTGAACTCAAGGAATTGCATATAAAACTTGAAGAGCTTCTAAAGAAGGGGTATATACACCCAAGTGTGTCACCTTGGGGTGCCCCACTATTGTTTGTAAATAAAAAAGATGGAATATTGAGACTTTGCATAGACTTCAAATAATTGAACAAAGTAATTGTGAAGAACAAGTATCCTTTGCCAAGTATAGATGACCTTTTTTATCATCTAAAATATGCAAAGATATTCTCCAAGATTGATCTCAGTCCATGTTATCATCAAGTAAGAATTAAAGAAGAAGATATCAACAAGACTTCTTTCAAAACAATGTATGGCCATTATGAGCTCACAGTGGTACTATTTGGGTTAACAAATGCACCAGTTGTCTTCATGTGTCTCATGAACGGTGTATTCAAGAATTACTCGGATAATTTTGTCATTTTCTTTTTGGATGACATTTTGATATATTTTAAGTCTGAAGAAGAGCATGAGCAACACTTGAGAATGGTGTTACAGATATTGAGGGAGCATCAGTTGTATGCCAAGTTGAGCAAGTGCTCATTTTATCAAAAGAAAATACATTACTTGGGCCATATCATATCCAAGGAAGGGATAGTAGTAGATCCAGAAAAGATAAATTCCATTGAAGTATGGACAACACCAAGAAATATCTCAGAGGTGAGATCATTCATGGGCCTTGCAAGTTACTACAGAATATTCATTGAGCAATTCTCAAGAATTGCATATCGAATCACTTCTTTTCAGAAGAAGGATGTAAAGTTTGAGTGGACACAAGATTTTGAAAGAAGTTTCCTACACTTGAAACATTTACTAACAAGTACTCCAATATTGAGGATTGTTGATCGAAATAAAGATTTCATTGTATGAATTTATGCATGTAATGAGGGACTTGGTGGAGTCCTTATTCAGAATGGATATGTGGTGTGCTATGAATCAAGGAAGCTGAAAGAACATGAAATACATTATGCAACTCATGATTTAAAGTTGGAAACCATAGTGCATGCCTTGAATATGTGGAGGCACTACCTCATGGGAAAAAGATTTGAGTTGAGAATAGATCACAGTGGTTTGAAATACTTGTTTGGACAACCTACTCGGAATGCCAGACCAAGCAAGTGGTTAGATTTCATCAGTGAGTATGATTTTGATATAAAACATATCAAAGGAAAAGAGAACAAAGTGGTCGATGCACTCAGCAAGAGGGTGCATGAGATGCATGCTACAACCATTGGCATGTGTCAATCAGAATTGAAAGATAAAATTCTAGAAGCTACAAAATCATATCATAAGTATATGGAGTTAAGGGAAAAATTTCAGCAAGGTAACTTACAACAAAAAGTTGAAAACTATAAGCTAGGAAATGATGAAATTCTTAGATACAAGGGAAGAATTTGTGTGCCAAATTCTCGGGCATTGAAGGATCTCATTTTGGGAGAAATGCATAATGTACCTTTTGTTGGACACCTTATCAAAACACTATAGCACCTATCAAGAACCAATATTATTGGCCATGCATGAAGAAATAAGTTGGTGAGTTTATTTCCAAGTGTTTGGCATGTCAAAAGGTTAAGGCTAAACATAGACACCCAGTTGGTCTGCTACAACCATTTCCCATTCCTATGTGGAAGTGGGAAGTGGTAACAATGGATTTTATTACTAAACTACCAAGAACCAACAAGAAACATAATTCTATCATGGTGGTGGTAGAATAGCTTACCAAAGCTGCCCATTTTATTCCAATAAAACTTACTCACAAGGCAACTAACATAGTTGATGTTTATTTGAAAGAAATAGCTCAATTGCATGGAATGCCCAACACAATTGTGTATGACAAAGATCCAAAATTTACCTTAAATTTTTTGAAAGGAGTGTTCAAACGATTTGGAACAAATCTGCATTTTAGCATAGCTTATCATCCAGATTCAAATGGGTAGTTAGAAAGGGTGAATCAAGTAATAGAAGATATGCTAAGGATGTATGTAATGGATAAACCATCCAAGTGGGAGGATTATCTACACTTGGTAAATTTTACTTACAACAATGGGTACCAAGCATCTTTAAAGATGAGCCCATTTGAGGCACTCTATGGCAGAAAATGCAATACACCATTCAGCTGGGATAACCCAATTGACCACGCAGTAGTTGGACTATAACTAATTAGGGAAATGGAAGAGAAGATGGTAAAAATAAAACAGAAATTAAAGGTTGTGTGAGACAGGAAGAAAAGCTATGCTGACAAGGGAAAAATGCACAGGGAATTTAATGTGGGTGATCATGTGTTTTTGAAAGTAAAGGCCAACAGAAGTTCACTTAAGTTGGGAAAGTGTTCAAAGTTGGCAGCGCAGTTTTTTGGGCTATTTGAAATCCTGGAAAGGATTGGGCCTGTGGCTTATATGCTTTCCTTGCCTGCATCAATGCATATTCATAATGTATTCCATGTGTCATTACTTAAAAATTATGTCCATGATACTAATCATGTCATTGATTGGAAAGTGATTCAGGTGGAATAAGAAGATAGTTTTCAAGTGCATCATGTGTGCATATTGGATCAAAAGATCAAGCAGCTCTGGAACATAGCCATAGATCTAGTAAAGGTCCAATGGAACTGGTATGGCCCTGAGGATGCAACTTGAGAACATGAGGATGCTATGCGGGAAGAATACCCACATCTTTTTGAAAACTTTTGAGTTTTTTAGTGTACATGTGTATATACAGCACTGTGAACAGTGCAAAAATAAGGGGGAGGGAATTGTAATACCCCTAGGTTGAACCCTAAGTGTAAACATGAATGTAACTATCATTTACATATAAGCTGGTGAGCTAATAGAGCAAGTTGTTGGTTTGGTTCTGCACGCATTAAGTTAGTGTGCGAGAATCCCACATCAAAGAAGTGCACATAGTTGTAATATGACACAGTGCACAGTTTAATGTTTTGGTGCGCACTTGAGGAAGTTTGTAGGAATGGCACACTAGAAATGGAACATTTGAAGCTACAATGCACACTAATTTAAGCATGCAAGGAACAACTCACAAGGGTAAGTTCAAAAGGATGACACACTGAAGGAAAGGCGTGCAACCATGGATTTAGTGCACATTGGTTTAATGTGCAGGTTTTGAAGGCCTGTGAAGCCTTTTTTGTATATAATTCATAATGTAAAGTGTGCCTCTGTAAGAGCGCATGGGTGGCGCACTGAAGTAAGAGTACGCATAGCCCAGAAGTTCCACACGCACTGACTTAGTGTGTGAGTTTTCTGTTTTTTAGGTTGGTGACCCTGGATACCAAAAGATCAATACTTTTGTACTGCGATGTAAATGTAATCACATGAAAATTAATGAAAATACATCCCTCCGATAGACCGACCACGTGAAAGAGTTCGGGGGGGGATTAAACTCCACTAGTTGAGGTTAAGGGGGATGGGTTAAAGGGGCTTAAACCCAAAAAGGAATATTATATTAATATTTCTTTAAAAAGTGAAAAGTAAGGATATATTATTATATCCTAGGTACCAAGGAGGGGACAAGTGGCTGAAAGCAGTTCTCCACATGACAAGTGTCAAGTTGGGGAGCATGTTGTGGACTGAAGGCAGTTCTCAACCTGACAGGTGTCAAGTTGGGAACATGCAGTCAAATAGTTTTGACTTAGGCCATTCTAGTATGCGAAGAAGGGAATCATTGGATGATTATTCATGAGTGACCGAGCTATGAGGAAGCCGACTGTTCTATCATCGAGTCGACTCTTCTGTCATCAAACTGTTCAATGAACGAACATGATTGTGGTGTTTATGAGTCTATTGTCACTGTGGCCAATACGTTGATTACTATTGCAGATACCTCTGTATGAATTAGCTTGGAGAGCTTGATTGAAGAGGCGGGTTGTCAGGCCTGTGGGACTTTGGACTGAAGAGGTGAGTTGTCAGGCCCGTGGGAGATTGCATTCTCTCCAGGTGAGAGAATTGCTGGGAATTATTTCCCGAGGTGCCAAATTGTAGCGACAGGGATTTGAGACTTCTTGTCTGACATGTTGTTGAAGCCCTAGAAGGGAAGGGGGGAAGTCGAAAGACTATTGAGCAGAGAAGGGGCACACTTCTTGGGGTGATACATGCATGTGGGGAATGAGAGACTGTAGGTTAATTAGTGTGAATTGACATATGTGACGAACTTTCCAGTAATTGAGTAACCTATGACTAAGTTACGTGTGTCTAAGTTCCTATCGAGTGAGAAACTTTAGCCTGGTTTGGGAACCCTTACCCAAGTGGAGTTTAGCCCTAGCTCAGGGGTGACCCACTGTTGAGATTTATGAATAGTGTGGTCTAAGGCTGGGAGGAACGTGGAAGGTCTACCCACAGTTGGTGTCCTTTTATTCAAAATATAAGTGCCAATTGTGTGTTAAATTATCTTTGCAGTAATATCTATGCAATTGTTGTCATGGATTTATGTTGTTTATGCTACATGTTTTTTCTGTGATGATTGTGTATAATTATGTTATGAATATGTATATAATTACTCTTGCAAAATGTATGTTTATGTTTAAATTAGTGACAGATTTGTGTCAGAGCAATTTGGGTGGAATTGGTGGTAGATTGATATCAAAGTTAATGACAAGAGAAGTTTGAGTGACAGGACTCAACCTGGGTAGTCGGGTGCGTTACAAAGTTGGTATCAGATCAAAAAAAAATTAAGTGGCATTTCCCAGCAGGTGACTAGGAGTGTGACAAAGCTAATACCTTTTCATTAATATAAAATATTCATTTCAATTTATTTAAAAAAGTTAATATCACCTTTAAATAATAAAGACATTACTCGCACAAGTTAGGGAGACAAGTAAAATTACAATAATGATTAAAAATATTCATTGTCCTTATTGATAAGAGGGAATATGTGAATGCCACCTTTAAATAGTAAAAACATTACTCTCACAAGTTAGGGAGAGAAGTCACTTGGATGGGGTGAGAAATGGAAAGAGAGGGGGGACAGGTGGCAGTAGCAGCTAGCGGGGAGAGTTAATACCCCAAGCCACCACCCCCAACGCTATTAACTCCCCATGGAATACACCATAGGGGATATTAACTCAGTGCGCCTGCGAAAGCCCATGGATGAGCACTCCAGCCAAGCCACTGGTACTAGATGCAAGAACCAGTCTCGTCAGCCTTCAATGGTGATGGGAGGGACTTCAATGGCACTCAGCAACATTAAAATTGATCAATGCACCTGTTCTCACCCGATGTTTGATAGCTACCACCTCTGTTATATGCTTCTTGGCCCTCCTAGCCTCTCTGCTTACCTCCAGTGCGACCTCCGTATTTCCTCAGACCAGTGTCACCCTCATTCCCTGGTTCTCACCATGCTCCAAGATAGAGGCAAGCTAGGGCGTTCCACCAGGAACAAAAAATCCTTCACTCAAGATAATCGGCTCACAGCTTCTCAGAGATCCTTGATAGCTCATTTTAGCCAACCCTGCAGACCCTCTAGTAAAGCTCAATCCACCCTGTGCATTCCAAAATAGGAAAACCCACCCACCTCGCCCCAGAATCAAGCTCAGCTTCCCTTATGCATTCCCAAATCAGAAACTCTGTCCCCGACTGAGATTTCTCCTCAGCCATCCCAGCTCGCTTTGGCTTTCCCCAACATAGCCAAAGAGGAAGCACTTCTGTCACCTCAGCATTCGGGCACGAAGGTGGAAGAGGTTGAACCTCTTCCTCAGCCTGGCCCGAGCCTGGTTCATTTGCAAGGGTCCCCCATGACTCTCATCCCCTCCACCTCCTGCGACTTTCAACCACGCTAGTGGGAAGGGGGATGCATTATGGAGGAGGAAATCCCCCCAAGTTGGAAACTAACAGGAGATGGGCAAGACATAAGCAAGGTCAATGTTGAAGAAGGCAATGGCGGGCTGACAATGGAAATGATGGTGCTGAAGAAACAGGCAAGGTTGATGTTGAAGAAGGCAATGACGGTGTTGACGATGGCTCACACCACACGTTTCATTTCACAGCGGAGCACTTGGAGCTTCTCTTTGACATCCGGCAGCGACAGGACGAGCAAGAGCATGGCCAAAGAACCATCCATCAGCGATTAGATCTGTTGTTCGAAGCACTCTCAGACGCCCCTTCTCAAGCTCGATGCCCTGCCTGCAAGTAGAAGTTCATCCCAGCCTACACCGTCCAGGTTCCCCAAAGGCTTGACACGACCCACCCCTGTCTTTGGTTCATGTCAATTCTCTTTTTCAGAATGAATAGTGATTTTCTTTTTACTCTTTTTTACAGTTTTGTAACCATCATAGAAATGGCGACTCTGAAAGAATTCTACCCTAGGCTAGTTAAGGGGAAGGAATCTCCTGTTAGAATTCTCAGCTTTCTCTCCAAATTTTGTAAACTGAAACTCTGCCATTATAGTCATACCACCGTTTGGAGCCACCTGTTCTGGTTTCCCTTATGTGGCGGAACAAGTGGCTGCCAAACGATATACAGATGTATAGTCATGATGATATAATACAAGGTTTTCTCTCTTTATTTACAAAAAAAAAAAAGTTAGGGAGAGAAGTAAAATTACACTAATTATTACAAATCTTCATTGTCCTTATTGATAAGTTGTTAGGTTGCTCATAATGGGTGTTATTTACACATGGATACAAGCAACCTAACTTTTATAATGGCAACCAAAATACGGTTTTCTATCATGCTCACAAGGACCAAGAAAAGGGTATCATAAGATCCTATAAACGGAGATTGAACGGGCAGATTGTTTATCAAACTATCAAATATTTATGTAATTTGGGATAGTATATTAAATCCTAAGATGAGAATTAGAGTAATATTCTAAACGTTTTATTAGTTTTGAGATACTAATGAAATGAAATAAATTCATTTTAATTTAATGGCATTGAGAGGCATTTTATATA
>SNQJ01S0269914.1:0-11752 GCA_010110895.2 Picea sitchensis
GTGTAGAGGATCCATGGGCATTGTTGCCATGGATTTTTTACTATGTAACCTTGTAACCCCCTGTATGTAAAGAAAACAACAAGTGGGAGAATGTTGGGCATGTGTTATTTTTTTTTACCTCGAGAAATGTGACACCTACCTCGAGAAACATGTCATGTATTTAGGTGGTTTTTCGGCACATGGGTTTTGTCGATGGTTTTCTATTTTTGGTTAAGGAATTACGGTTTTGGACTAATCCAGGGCATTGGGTTAGGGTTTTGGATGTCGTTGGCTCCTATATGTATATTGTATTGTAAACAATGTAACACAATGAATGGATATAGAATATGCTGGTTTTCCCGGTTTAGGTTTCCAGGGGAAAAATCTATGTGTAATGTTTGTATTTTCCATTGTATCTTTTATGTTCTTTTTTTAATATCTGTTTGTAGTAGATATTGTACAAGGTTAGGATTTACAAATATAACTTCTCATTGCCCACAAATTTTTTTCATGAATCTGCAACATTATCCACGGTGTCCACCTTCACCAGTAGAACCTTCTTCTCTTCAACCATGTCTCTCAAAAAATAAATTTGAACATTGATATGATTTGTCTTATAATGATAAGCTAGGTTTCTCGTCGGGAATATTGCACTCTGACTATCATAATATATCCTTACAACTTGTTGTACCAACCCAATACCTGATCACAATCTCTGTAACCATACTACTTCCTTTCTTTCATGAGTGGCTAACATGTATTCAACCTTTGTAGTTGAGAGTGCCACTACAAACTATCTATTTATCATCCAATTGATTGCTCCTCCAAATAGGTTAAACACATACCCACTTGTAGATCTTCTGCGATCCAAATATCCATCCCAGACTACATCAATAGAGCCATGTATGTCCAACACTCTGTCTAATATTGGTCTTCCTTGGTATCAAAATCCATAACTAGTAGCGCCACTCAATGATCCGAAAATTCTTAGACACCACTTATTGCTTTACTTATATACATGAAATATCTAACTTGATCCATAATAATTTACTGATCATATTGGGGTGGTTAACATAATTCTAAGGATGTGTTTTTTACCCAAAACTCATAAAATGAAGATTACCTTGCTTGATGATGGTGAGATGATACAACAGAAAATAAAAGAACTCAAATTATATACTTTTGTTTCATCTTTAAGCTCGATTCAATCCAATGAAAACTACCTTCTCCATCTCAAGTATCAAAAACACATGTAAAATGATTCACATATGTCAATTTAATGGATGCTCTTAAATTACATTACTCAAAACAAGACAATAACTTCACCATTGAAATCCTTTTGAAATTCTTAGAATTTTGACTATAAAGTTGACCAATTTCCAAACTAGATCAATTTCACGCTCTGTGGCATGCAAAACAATGCATTAAATGCCCATTAATGAAAAATTGAGTAATTTTTTTCTTACAAATGACCTCAAATCACAAAGAAAACCTCATATTCATGATTCTTTCGAAAAACCATGCAGAATTGATATAAAATACTTGAAATTTCGTCAAGGTACCATTTGACACGCTTTATGGTGCAACACAAACTAAGCTTGTACTTTGCACATACTTCAATGCATATGTACTACTTGGGGATTCATGCCCCGTCTTGGACTCTATGAAACTCGAGATCTATTCATAGGGATGTGTGTATTCTCAGACTATGTGTAAGTCTCAAAATGTGTGCCCATTAAATAGGCTCAGACCTATCCAACCGTACCTGAACTAGCTAACAACTTATTACTAATTATCGTGAGGATCCCATTAAATATGGGCTAGTGGCATAGTAGTTAAAACCACAGCTAAAAATAGTGAAGTTTGGGACTTGTATTCCCCATGACCCTTTCCAATTCGTTGGCGGTTGGTTTTAAAACACATGGTATATAACATATATAGTATATAGTTTTTAAAACTATATACTATATATAATATAGTATATGTATGTTTTAACGTAACTCCCACACAAATATTCAGTGGTATGTAATATGGTTAGCCCCTTTGGGTGCTATGGTGTTGGTTACATAATGTATATAATAACCGAGGCTAAGGGTCGAGGGATTAGGCCCTCGAAACTTTAGCTGCCCACATGAAACTTATTACAACTGTAAATATATTATATGCCACTTATATACTAAGTAATATTGTGTGGTACAATGGTTGTGGTGGGTATGTTAAGGTTTGGAGGGTTATGGAGGTCACAGGTTCAACCCTCGTCGACTCCATAAATTTTACGTATATTAACCAATATTGGCCAATGAGGGGTTGCCACATGGAAACCTCTTATTGTCTATCTGATGCCACATGTCAATGAACCATTGGTCCACTTGTCAACCTACAACTCATCCATCGAATGCCAAATCAATTTCCTAGTCATTATACGATCAATCCATGTGGCACCTTGGGGTGTGGCCACGTCACCTATATGGTCGTACCACATGTCACTGTATGGACATGACATGTGTCCTTTTACCCCTTTGACTTTTTGACTTTGATCTGAATTTTGATTGCTTATAACTTTTGCATATGAACTCTGTTTGACTTTCCATTTGCACCATTGGAAAGATGATGACGAGCTCTATGCAATGATGTTGTTTTTGGGACCTTTTGAGATGGTCAAATTATGATCATTTATGGATCCCACGGGACCTCTATGAGCATTTCGGGTCCTCCTGGACCTCTGTGAGCATTCCTTAGATCCTCCTGAATCACACTTTCCCACTGGAAAACTTTTGGACCTCCAAAAGTATAGATATTCAACAACTTAGTGATGATAACTCACTCTTCCATCTTTTTTATTCTTTTGGAAATAATTCTTCATCTTCAGACTTCGATCTTAGGTACTAGATCAGTGCTATGTTGTTTACTTCTCTAGAATATAGCTCTGACTCTGGCCTCTGGCATTGTAGTTAATATGATATATAGCTTTGGTTCTGGCTCATAGATTCCCTAACAAAAAAAGGCTTGTTCACTGAATTTATATTATATATGTATCTTGTATTTCAACATCCACTCCCATCTCCTTTTGTTGAATATAGTCCATCTCGGCCAATATGAAACCAAGTCGAATGTTGATCTATTCCTTGCCCATTTGGACTCTCTATTCTTATACTTATTGATGTATCTGTAGAAGTCCCTGAATGAATACTCTATCCATTGTCACTCCTACCTTGAAAAACAATTATGCTTGTATTGTTATCATATGTACTTCATTGTTTTTATTCAAGGTATACATCTTCATGAACATGATATAGTATTTAAATATTCTTATAGCATGCATATTTATGACTCTTATTTTTTAAGAGACTTATCCTTTACCAGCTCTAGAAAGTTATGCATTAATTTGATGCTCTTTCCACTCTGATCTACATGTTCCAACTGCCTACATTCTTCTATTCCTTCGCCTCTGGTTCTTCAGAATCAAGAATGTTGTCTAAGACAATTCGATCCATATGTATCCCTTTTAGTTGATTACAAGACAACACATTTTTCCATATTGTTTCCTAGAAGCTCTAGAAATCTTCATAACAAGATTCTTCTCACTGTAAAACAATATGTATATAGGTGACTATCTAGAAATCTCTAACAAGATTCCTCTCACTCTAAAACAATATGTATATAGGTGGATATATATAAATATATAACAAGATTCCTCTCACTCTAAAATAATATGTATATAGTTGGTTGTCTATAAATCTCTAACGAGATTTCTCTCACTCTAAAACAAAGTGTAAGGTGGCTATCTAGAAATCTCCAACAAGATTTCTCTCACTCTTTACAACATATAAGGTGGCAATATATAAACTTTCTTACAAAATTCCTCTCACTCTTATAATTTATAATGAGTGGCTTACAAGTCTTCTAATAAAATTCAGGAGATGTACACATATGCATATTATATGTACCATAATACATATTTACAAAAAATTTAAATATGGTTTACTTATGGACTCATTCTCCCTAGTGTACTCGGAGGAGTCTCGCAACTTCTAACCTTTGACAATTCCTCTAATGTCAATGCTAAATATGATATCTTACCAGTAACCTGTCTAACCTCTCTTTATGAATACCAAGCACTATTCCATGTCTGGAGTAGCTTCCCTTGAATACACAAGTACTCGGCCATTCTAGAATGCAACTGCATAAATGTCATCCCCAAAAGATGCAATTGAGAGCAGGTCTACCTTTAAGTATGGAACATACAACATATGTTTGATTCCCAAAAATCATCCAGACTCGAGCTAGACTCTTGCATATCCATACTGCTTTATTGCTTGTCTAGTATTGGTTCCAGATCCCATAAAGCAATCTATGTCAAATTCTGAGAAAGTCAAAACTATTGATCTCATCTTGGTCATGTGGAGAGATTAGGCAATGTCCATGAACCATTCTTCGATGTCTTCATATATCACTTTTCCAAGACCATTAACTTCATCTAGAGTTGTTTCTTGTCTTCTCACAAGTGTATTCAAATCCTATGGGTTATACTTCAGACATAAGTGTGGGTAAAGTGTCTAGCACTTATCAATCTGGTGTCCACTCTTACCACAATAAGAGCATATTGTTTTGTTCCACGGTCCCTTCTTATCATTCCTCCTTTTCCTCTGACTTGAGAAATGATCTACCTTCTTCTTGGAGGATTTACTTGCATAGACTCTCTTCTTCAACACTTCTCCACATCATGGTTTCTAGTTCCATAGGAAACACATGTATAACTAGACCATTCACCAATAGAAAAAGTCTTAATCATTTTCTTGTAGCATGCACATCTTTCCTTGGAGATTGTTTACGCATGTTACTCTTCTTTGGACTAGAAGGTAAGGCCAATTACTTATGTAAGACTTCTTCATCTGAGGTTCTCTTTGCTTCAACTACCTTCAAGAACTCTCCATCTTGATGGGATAAATAATAATATGAAGAGTCTTCTTTCTCGATCATGTTCTTTGAGGGAGATAGTGCAAGGGAGACTATCTCATTCTCTGCTTGTCCAACTTTACTGATTGATGGTGCCATCTGCAAATTTATTTCTAACTCATGAAAAATATTCACGTGGAAATATTCATGACACAACAATAAATATTGCATCCTCCGCTTCTCTTCCTCACGAGCTTGCAACTGCATTATTAACTCAGAATTCTCTCTTTGGATTTTCCTATTAATGTTCTTTTGTAGTATCAATTTCATAAGAACTTTACTCATCTTTCTTTCTTGAAAAGAGCCTTCAATATCTTCACCAACTGAACTATTGGATCTCATCACAAAAACAACTTGCAAGACACACCAAAAATAGCTATGACACCACTTGATCCAAAAATACTTAGACACCACTTATTGCTTTACTTATATACATGCAGTATCTAACTTGATGCAGAATAATTTACTGATCGTATTGGGGTGGTTTGCAGAATTTTGATGATGTGATTTTTACCCAAAAAATCATAAAATGAAGATTATCTTGCTTGATGAAGGTGAGATTATACAATAGAAAATAAAAGAACTCAAATTATATACTTTTGTTTCATCTTTAAGTTCCATTCAATCCAATGAAAATTTCCTTTTCCATCTCAAGTATCAAAAACACATGTAAACTGACTCACATATGTCAATCTAATAGATGCTCTTGAATTCCGTTACTCAAAACAAGAAAATAACTTAACCATTGAAATCCTTGCGCAATTTAGAGAATTTTGACTACAAAGTCGATCAATTTCAAAACTAGCTCAATTTCACGCTCTTCAGCATGCAAAACAATGCATTAAATGCCCATTAATGAAAAATTGAGAAAACAATTTTACAAATGACCTCAAATCACAAAACATACTTCATATTCATGATCCTTGTGAAAAATCATGCATAATTGATATAAAATACTTGAAATTTCGTCAAGGTACCATTCGACATGCTTTATGGTGTAACACAAACTAAGCTTGTACTTTGCATGTACTTCAATGCATCCGTACTACCTCGGGATTCATGCCCTGTCTCAGACTCCATCCACCTCAATATATGTGCATATGGATATGTGTAGTCTCATACTGTGTGTAAGTCTCGGAATGTGTGCCCATTAAATAGGCTCAGGACCATCAAATCATACCCGAACTAGCAAGAAACTTATTATTAATTATAGTGAGGATCCCGTTAAATGTGGGCCAATGGCATAGTGGTTAAATCTGAAGCTAAAAATAGCGAAGTTCAGGGGTTCTATTCCTCGGGACCCTTGGCAATTCATTGGGAGTTCATTTTAAAACACATGGTATATAATATATATAGTTTTAAAACTGTATACTATATATAATATAGTATATGTATGGTTTAACGTAACTCTCGCACAAATATTTGGTGGTATGTAATATGGTTAGCTCCCTCGGGTGCTATGGTGCTGGTTACATGGTGTATATAATAACCAGGGCTAAGGGTCGAGGGCTTAGGTCCTCATCCCTTTAGTCGCCCACATGAAACTTATTACAACTTTAAATATATTATATGCCACTTATATACTAAGAAACATTGTCTAGTGCGATGGTTGTGGCAGGTATGTTAAGGTTTGGAGGTTTATGGAGGTTGCGGGTTTGACCCTCGTCGACTCCATAGATTTTACATATATTAACCAATATTTTCCAATGAGGGGTTTCCACATGGTAGCCTCTTATTGGCTATCCAATGCCACATGTCAACGAACCATTGGTCCATTTCTCAACATGTAACTTGTCCACCGGATGCCAACTCAACTTCCCAATCACTTTACGATAAATCCACGTGGAACCTTGGGGTGTGGCCACGTCACCTGTATGGTCATGCAACATGTCATTTTACGGACATGACACGTGTCAATGAACCATTGGTCCATTTTTCAACTTGTAACTCATCCACCAGATGCCAACTCAACTGCCCAATCACTATATGATCAATCCACATGGTACCTTGGGGTGTGGCCACGTTACCTATATGGTTGTGCCATGTGTCACTGTATGGACATGACATGTGTCCTTTTACCCCTTTGACTTTTGACTTTGACCCGAAATTTGGTTGCTTATAACTTTTGCATGCAAACTCCATTTTACTTGTCGTTTATGTCGTTGGAAAGATGACGACGAGCTCTATGCAATGATGCCATTTTCAGGACAATTTGAGATGTTCTAAGAACTTATGGATCCCCTGGGACCTATGTGAGTATTCCAGATCCTCATGGACCTCTGTGAGCGTTCCTCATATCCTCCTAGACCACTCAAATACCTGAAAAACCCTCTTCACTATTTTATAATTCTTCTATTATAGACCATTTCATACATTAAACTGCCAACCGCACTAGCATATGGAACACGAGAAATTTCCTCTTCCTCTTCCTATTTCTTGGGATATTGATCTATAGATAAATGTACACCTAGATAAATAGGGACCTTGACCAATCTACATTCCTTTATATTAAACCTCTACAATATTGAGTTTAACATATTTTGTCTGATTCAACCTATTAGCACATAGAATTGTAGGGGTAAAAAAGAATCACTTTGGTTTTGTTTTTGAGTCACTCCTTTGATCCTTACATCATTATCTTGACATGTCACACCTCCAAGTTGTACACAAGTTTCACCTTGTCACCATCCATCTGTTTAAGTGTGAAGTCAAAGTTGGTTGTATGTGCTTCCAACTCACTAGGAGAGTTCGCAGCGTACTCTAAGTAACTTATTCATTCATTTTTCATCATTTTCAATTTATGGATCATGTCAAAATGATTTTATAGTTTTCAGAGCCTATTTTTAACCAATTTTAAGGGATCATGTCATCATATTTCCTCACAGTCTCCTCGAAGTATGCAATTCTTGTTTGAAACTGACATTGCAAACTGGTATACAGGCGTTGCGGACTGGTTGAAGAGAAGCATTGGAGGTGGACATCTTGCAGATACCCCTGTGCAAATTCAAAGATACCAGCATCAAACCTAGGACCACTAGGTACTCCATAATAGTTTTCATCTTGTTTGAGGGTCGAGAAAAGGGGGTTTTGGTTGTCTTTCCTATTGGCATTGTGAATTGTCCCATTCATTTTGCTGCCAGTTTTCAAACTCACCTCCATGATGTTCTGAACCTTGCTTGCCAAACATGGTCGTCTTTAGAGCTCATCCATCTTTCCCATTGCTCAAAACTCACTTGTTCTGTTGAATTTCCCCCAGCGCTGCGAACTGATACTCTGGCGCTGCGAACAGGGTGCTGCAAACCCTCTGTTCCAACATGATTAAAACCCCATTTTCTACATCTTTACAAGCTCAACTTTTCAAGGATAAGTATGCACCCCTCCTAATATTGAAGTATGTATTCGATCAGTTGTTGAGCCAATTTTAAAAATATTGCATGCATTATCATGTTGATCAACTGATATTTGAATTAATGAGAACACCTTGTTTAAGATGAGAATTTGCTTACACTTCCTTTATTTCAACTCCTAGTTGCCATTCCTCATTGTTTCTGATTGAATCTTCTCTTTACCTCCTGTGTATGGAATAAAAACCATGAAACACTATTTAATTCCAGCCTATTGAAAACATTTTTGTCATCAAATACCCTAATCTCATGTTTTCCTTCTTTTCACACATATAGTTGCCATTAAAACTCACAGAAAATACATTCTACCAGCAACAATTATGGATAGTCAACAACATAAGAAAACTCACAAGGGAGGGGAGATTGTAAGGACAGAGCCCTATGACATGTTGAACAAGGTTGCTTCCAAGAGAAGCTCTAGTATTAGAAAATGAATATGTTGAACCTCCATAACCAAGATTGCTTCCAAGAGAAGCTCCAAGATTAGAAAATGAATATGTTGAAACTCCATAACCAAGCATCAATTTTGGTCAAGTTCCTATTTCATACATTTTACACATTTTTGGTGATTGTTATGTTTTGCAAACCATGATTATCAGTTTGGGTGCTTTCCTTTAATCAATATTATTAAGATTATGAAGTTTACAACATTTTTGGACACTTGATACATTTTTGAGATGTTGAAAACTTTGGTAAAGTGAAACAGGCTGCTACAGGAAAGTTCGCAGCGCCGACGCTGTGAACTGGTAATTTATGACTATTTGTAAACATTAGCACACAACATAGGATTTTTTTTATCATAAATTTTGAATGTCAATCTAGGTTCCTCTAAAATTGGGTATGGAGGGAAAAAACGATGTTTTTGACTTTCCAACAAAAATTCAGCCCAACCCACTTTGTATTTTTGGAGAAACGCTAAAAACATCACCTACAGGAAAGTTCACAACGCATACTGTCAAAGGCGCTGCGAACTCTAACAATCTAACAAATTTGAGCTATGGGAAGGCTGTCAGCTGTCAGTGAAGGTTCGAATGGTCTCCTGGGAGTTATTTGGACATGAGGGACATGTGTTCCATCTCCAAATCAAGCATCATGACCTGTTTCAAAAGGCATTTATCTCAATAGACATTATCCCCAAAAATAGGAATTTGCTAGGTTTTTGTTGGAATATTTTTTAACAAGACTCCTAAATGGAGGAGGATCCTATGTAGCTCCTTGGTTTCAACCTCCTTAGGGTATATAGAGATCATTCACTATATATGAAAGTGGATTTTGATAAGGAAGGGGTTGGATTCATGATCCACGAGAGGAGAGAGCTACAAGAGCAGTTTAGTTGCTTATTTGTAAGCCTATGGGCCTGTTTGTAATGACATTTTATGACATTAAAGATTCATGAGAGTTTTTATCATATGGTCTTCTTTGTTTTCCCATTTATTTGTTATCTTCTTTCTTGAACATATTGCAGGTTTTGAGGATCATAACTGCCATTGATTGACGGATTCATGAACAACAGAGGATCTGTTGTAGCTTTCCCATTAAATCATTGTTCATTGTTTAAGAAATCTTTAATCTGTTGCAGAAAGGATCTCTGTACAATGGATGTTCTTCCTTTTTTCATATTCACCGTGATTCTATTCATCATTATATATCCTCTTTTTCTGGTATACTGTTTGATATCCTTTGATCTGTAGGATGTTTTGACTCCATGCCCAATGGAATGCCTCTGCAGACAGTTTGTTTCCCTCTCCCTTTCTTTCCCATTCTTGATGATCCACCTAATCAAACAAATTTAATCCATTTATATTCTAATGGGTACTAGGCTTACACCTACAACAGTCTAGGTGTGACTTCTAGTGCTAACACAGCCATAGTTTCATGTTTTCCCGATCTATTTTAATTTCCATGCCCAAAATAAAGTTTGTAGCACCAATATCGCAACATATCATCCACATACAAGACCGAATAAATAAGACGATCACCTACTAATTTGAAATACACATAGTGATCATCCTTGCTCCTTGTGAATCCAAGTCCTAATATATAAGTATCAAATTTTTGATACCACATTCTTGGTGATTGATTTGACCCATACAAGGAATTTTCCAGCCTTCATATCAACCATTTATTTCCCTTCAGTGCAGAACCTTCTGGTTGCTTCATGTAGATTTCTTCTTCCAGATCCCCATGTAGGAATTTTGTCTTCACATCCATTTATTCTACTTCAAAATCAAAAGTAGTAGAAATACATAAAATAAATCTAATAGTTGTTTATGTTGTAGGAAAATTCCCCTACAATTGTGCGTAAACCATAACAAATCAATGATCGCTTAAAGACCAACAATTTCCAAGGAAAGGAAATAGAAAAGTCTATAATTACTTTGATCAAAATAAATAACTATTGGCAAAGAAGAAAGAATGCTTACTTGATTTCCAAGGGTTGATGCAGTTCCCAAGGATGGAATATTTCACCCTCCTTCCCAAATTCTCCTTATTGAACTTGCAATACTTTCAAACACAAGACTACAAAGGAAGGTAGTTATCTTATAACTAACTCTTGTAAATTTGATCAAAAGTAGAAGTATTTGCAACAACAATCTTCTAGATAAATAAATATTCAAAAAAAAATTACATACATAAGAACAAAAAAATTCAAAGGAAAGAGTATCTTTATTATTAAACAATAGATTTGAGGGGTAGTTATTACCTGCACCTATTGTGTCACAGCTCCTCGAATGGACTCTAGGTCCCTCCACCCAAGCTATTGCATATGTGATGAACCTATGACTTTGATGCACAAATAGACCCAAAGAGAAACGAGGAAGACTTCTTGGTTAGATAAGGAGATCCATGTAAATGGATGGAAATGAGGTTTCCAAGTCTGAGAACAAAAGAAACAAATGGAATATAGGGGCTTGCAGACAAGGCAGGATTCAACCAACATGACTTTGCTTCAAGGATTATTACCTTCTCCTCATGGCTCATTCTCTATTTATATAATCTCCAAGCAGTTGGAGGCGATTGTGTATGAGAAAAAGGAGTTAGAAAACTAACCAAACACATAGCTCAAATCACAATTATGGAATTTGTTTTAAAGCATTTAATGACATTTACATGAATTTCCTTTGAGAAAATTGCATATACACGTGTTGTATAACTTTTAGGGTGCGTACAAGTCTCAAAATATTGAACATAGTTACCAACTTAATGAGAACCGTGACCTCAAAACGAGAACTCTGGCCCAAAAAACCCATATTTTTGCATAAAAAACATCAAAATCAACCCCCAAATCAAAAAGTGGTGCTACCGGTAGCACCATTTTTTAAAATGGGGTCAAAATTACAACTTTTTTCAAACATGGCCTTCAAAACTTAAACAGTAGCTCAGAAAAACCTTAAAATCAACACCTAAAAAAA
>SNQJ01S0269915.1:0-11752 GCA_010110895.2 Picea sitchensis
AATAAAGAAATAATTAAAAACTGATATTAAAAAGTAAATTAACAATCTATATTAACCAACAACTAATTAAATGAAATCTATATAAAACTGAAGTAAGCAAGCTGTAACTAAAAACTGGAATTAAATCTATCCATCCATCAATCATTGTCAAAGAAAACCCAAATTAAAACTATGTTATGTTCTAATTAAAAATTTGTTCTAAACTTCACTGTAAAATTATCAAAGAAAACATCATTTAACATTTACTTTGCACACGGGGTTAGTATAGAGAGAGAGAGAGAGAGAGAGAGAGAGAGAGAGACTTTCTAATTTCACATAGGGTTAGTATAGAGACTTGCAAGTCTGTTCCTAATCTACAAAATCAATACATGCTAATACATATCATCATCTAACCTGCAAAAGAAAAGCAAGACAATTAAGCTACAACAAATTAATTAACTAAATAAAAATATACATGTACAAGAAATAAGAAAGAGTAATTAAATTAGGAATTGCATAAACAAACATAAGAACAATCACCAGATTGTTGGTGGCCCCCCCAGCAAGTCGTGGCTACCTCCTACAAGCACACCACGAACTTAACAAGGCGAATTCACCATGAAAGCTTGAAAACGCAATTCTGGCACAATTCTGGCAATGTAAAATAATAAAACAGAGAAAAATGAATTTGTCTCTAATCTAATAGCTCTTCTACCTGCTTAACAATCTTATGACCATCCTATCAGTATTTATAAGCTTACAACCCAAGTGGTCGGCCATAGGAGGGTCGAACCACTTCTAATTTCGACAACATACAATAAATGATGCCCTAACAGATAAAACAAAGCGAGCCAATAATCACCTTCTTTGGACAACTGAAACTGAGTTGTCTGGAGCTCAATAGATGGAGGGGATAAGGACAAACAAAACCCATGTTCCCGATTCGCCCAACATTGGTTGCCAATGCCATAACCGCCAACTCGCCTTCTATTTTTGTGCAATACGGAGTGCTGGAACGAGTGCCAGATCGAGTGCCGGAACGAGTGCCAGATCAAGTGCCAGAACTATAAACATAGTGCGTTTTTGCCCCGTAACACCAAAAAAAAGTGAATTAGCTCTTGGAAACCATAAAACATGGTGAATTATACTTGATTCAATTATTAAACATGAATTACACGTACCTTATGGCGATCATACCATTTTATCATGAAATTATTCAAAAAGCTCCTTTAAAAGATGAAAAACACATACGTACATGTAGCAAAAATGTATAATAACCATCATGAAAGTGATCATATCTCGGGCCCAACACTCGCAACTGGAATTTTTGATGATATTGCAAGGTTATATAAGTTTGACAACTTTGGGCCATCATCTTTTCCATTAGATTTTGTTGCTCACAACGATGACTTAGCAAACTTTGGCATGAAAAATTTGGTCATCTAAACTATCGCTCATTGCAACAACTATGTAATCAACACATGGTGACAGGTCTTCCTCTTGTTTCTTGTAGAGTTGGTTTTTTTGTTGATTGTGTTCTCGGAAAACATCATCGGGACAGTTTTGAAAAACATGCCTCAACCCCTTTCCAACTTGTTCATAGTGATTTGTGTGGTTCGCTTTCTTCTCCTTATTTCTTTGGCTGCAAGTATTTTTAATCTTCATTGATGGCTTCTCTAGATGTATTTGGATTTACTTCTTAAAACTTAAGAGTGAAAATTTTGACAAATTTTTGGTTTACAAGGCCCTTGTAGAGAAACAATATGGACATCAACTTCAAATGTCAAGAACAAATAATGGAGGTGAATATGTGAACAACAATTTTACAAGTTACCTCACTGCACAGGGCATCCAAATGCAACACATTGTTCCATATACACCACAACAAAATGGTGTTGCTAAGAGAAAGAATCACACATTAAAGGAAATGGCTAGTTGTATGATCCAATCTAAAGGATTAAGTCTTCATTATTGGGCGAAATCCATCAATTATGTAAATCGCACTTCCACAAAGGCTCTAAAAAATATAACACCGAAAGAAATGGACTAACATGAAGCCAAATGTAAGCCACTTCCGTGTATTTGTTAGTGTAGCATGGACTCACATTCCTAGAGAGAAAAGGAAAGCTTTATAGCCTAAAAGTGAGAAACATATTTTTGTTGGTTATTCTAAAGATGTCAAAGGTTACGAACTTCTTCAACCTCATTCTAATACAAATTTTATTAGAAGAAATGTTAAATTTGATGAAAATCTCTTGGCTTGTGAGCCTGATTCGACATTTGTGCTATCTACGACCTGTGAGTCATCTTCGACGTTTGTGCCATCTTCTGTTCATATTATGGTTTCTTCTTCTTCTTCAGATGATGACAAGGAGGGTGAAAATTCACCTCCGCCCATCACTTTCCTCCAAGTGAGTCCATGAACATGAACCTGCACCAGTACCACCACTTCCCAGATGGGTCCATGCAATTGGTGATCTTGTCAATGATCATTCAAATCAGCGTCGAACATGTTCACAGTTCCAGCGGGCCTCTTCTCTTTTGGCTCAAGTTTTAGAGACTCACGATCCATAGACATTTGTAGAAGCTTCAGGTTATCCAGATTGGGATACAACAATGAATGAAGAGAATCACTCTTTAAGGGCAAATGATTCTTGGTATATTGTACCTCTTCTAGAAAGGAAGAAAACTTGTCAAATGTAAATGGGTGTACAAAAGTAAGTATGCATAAGATGGAAGTGTTGAAAGATATAAGGCCTAGTTAGTTGCCAAACGATTATCTCAAGTTGAAGGAATTGACTATAATGAAACCTTCACCCTTGTAGCCAAAAAGAATTTCATCCACCTTGTTCTTGCCCTTGCTACCTCACATAAATGGGAGGTCCATTAGATGGATGTATAATCCACCTTCTTGAATGGGGATCTACAAGAAGAAATCTACATGGAACAACCTCCCGATAATGTCCATAATGACTCGTTACCTCGTGGAGCAAGTCATGTTATCCTTTGTGAGCCAAGATGGTGTGGTGAATGGCGTAGCCATCGATCACGAGGTGATGTATGGTGGTGAGGCAGGGCTCCATCTGTGTATGTGGACACTATCAGTCAATCCATCTTTCAGTGCTCCATGTCTGCAAATTGAGGGCCTCAAGACATCATCTCCTTGGTTATCCCTAGGAATGGGGGATAACATTTGGCTCCTACCTGGGGACATGTACTCACTGCATAGTGCATGAGAACCTCAACATATCCTGGTATGACCTGTTACTACACACATGGAAACGAAAAACCATAACATCCATGGTGGCTCACTCACCCTTTGTCCATATGATCAAAATCTCAAAAATCAAAATTGACAACTAATCTTAGAAAATAAAATTTTTCATTTTTTCAAAATTTATAAACTAACATGTAACATGATGAAAATAAATGATGTAAAGCAATAATGCAAGTAGAGCACAATGAAAACATCAATGAGATGGAATTAAACTACCATGAGCAAGCAAGATGCAAATGCAAGAAAGCAAGACGACCTACCTACTTACCCAGGGCCCTGAAGGTCAAGTCTTGAAATGCCAGGATAAGTTGTACAACTAGTGCAACCACATGTTCATCATTTCATCAAGGTATCTCCCCTTGTGCTTAATCATGCTATACAACAAAGATAAGTTAGGCACAAAATAATCATGGGCATAAATAAACATATAATCAATCATGAAATGGAACTCATGGATAGGGGTGAGAGGGAGGGAATCTTGTTGGACAGAAAATCCACAAACATGATCGAACCATTGTTGAAGAGGTCTAACATATATAGATGATGTCTCATATTATTCCTCATTTTGCACATCATTGCTTCCTGAGGACTGAGAGGAAATGAGAGATTGGAAGAAAACTGCATGGTTTCCCAAAGAGGAAGATAAGAGGTAAGGGACGACTTCATGTCTGGAGGCAGAAAATTGTTGCCTCTCCCTTTTCAAATCCTTGTAGAAAACCTCAAAATGAAAATACCTCCATTCTATAGTGTGAGTTTCTGACAGCTTTGGGTTGGCCACGACCTGGTGCCCATCAAAGTCTGAGTACGAAGGTGGTTGGATCTCTTCACAGGACAATCCCACATCCTTAAAAGGATATGAATCATAACCCCCAAGAGATGACTGGAAGTCATCATGAGTATGTGGTGACAAGTCATCCTCAAACAAATGAAATAAATTTGTGACCATATCATCACTAGGTTGCCAAGAATCTGAATCATATGCACATGAATACCAACTCTCTAAAGATGATAATTCAAATCCCTTTGCATGAGAACTAACCTTTATGTCGTAAATGGGATCTCTATCAAAAATGAAGCAACCCACATCCCATTTATGTTTGCCAACTTGTATGAAATCATCAATGTGTTGACCAACCATGTCGGAGAGGTCCTCCATGAAAACGCCAGCATCATCTGGACCAATCGCCTCTTCATCTTCATGTGCAGGAGAAAAGCGAGGTTGGACAACTTCATCTTCATCAAATGGGAGGGAAGATGTTGATGTCTCATTTGAGTCCTTGACATGCTGCATTTCATGAGAGTCCTCCCTGAGAATGGATTCCTCATCACTAAAACCGTACTTTTTTGCAATTTCGACACACAAGGAGTTTACTCGATGACATGTCTCAATGAGATCTAGTGCAAGCAAATTGGTAGGACGTTCATCTAGGTTCTCTAGATGTTTCACTTTGTCGCAATTTTTTTTTTTCTTCTTGGTATCTTTCTTAATGGACATGCTACTCCCACGCCTCTTCATCGTAAGGGGTTTAATTCTCAACAAGGATCGCTTTATCTGATTTCTCTTGAAAGATCAAAAGGACAAATATCATCATCACCAAGGTCTTGCACTTCCTTGGAGTCTTCCCCTTCTTCATGGGCTCGTTCTCCAAGTAGAAACCTAGATTTTGATGTTTTGAATCCCTTGGTGAGACAACTAATGAAGCTTTCATCCTTTTCAGTTTTGATGGCACACTTTTCAAAGAAAATATTGAAGAGACATGTGAACGAAGTGATGCTTCTGGGACAAAAACTATAATTGAGAAGGACTCTTTGTTTTGGCTGCAAAGAACTCATAAAGAACTTGATTAGTACATCTTCATGAATTAATTTCAAATGAGGGACATATTTGAGAAAGTGTAGCACATGAGAAACCGTCAAGGTAGGGTTTCCATTGTATTAAGGACAATTATCTCTCCACTCCTGAGGAATATGATTTGGATACCCAGGGACATTTGTAATATCAATAAAAGGATATATCTCATGGAAATCCCACAGAGCCATGGTTCGATTATCTTGAAATACACCTTAATAGGAAAATCAGGTGAGCCCAAGGGGAACTTTCCTCAAATGGATACGTCGAGAAAGCTAAGGGAAAGGCTTTGGGAATAACTTGCAAGAATGTCATTAGGGCTCAAGAGAAGATTCAAAATCCTCCCCGACAACGACGCCAAAATGTTATCGCACATATTGTAAGTTGGGAAAAGCCCGACCCAATCCACAAGAGTGAGACAACTACGGGAGTACCTGCCCATTGTCACCTTAGATAGACACTCCCCTCGCTTTAGTGATGATAAATCACCACAAGGGGGGAATCTTAGTAACCCTAATGGAATTGAGATGGAAAGTGAGAAGATGACCAATGAAACCCCTATAGGTCAAGCTTGGAAGTGAGAAAAGGCTTGGAAAAGAGTCTTGTTGATGAAGGATGGTTGTGAAAGTGTTGTGTACCTGCAAGACAATGTTAAACCTGCCTGGAACAAGACAAATGATAGATAAACAAGCCTTTACCTAAAAGGGAACAAGAAAAAAACCGTGTTGTCCCAAAAATGCAGCAACACACACACACATATATATATAACAACAATGTAAAGTATTGATAGCTACAAAATTAACCATGCAAAACACCATATAATTATTGGGTGATCATGTCCTAATCATATGGATAATATCCCAATATTGCATCACAAGTTTTGATGGAAACATAGGGCTGCAAAATTATGTGATCAACAATGTTTAGGGAAGCCTTGTGGTTGTAGCAAACTTTTGCTACAACAAGAAGTTCTAGCCATTGAAATACACAAGAAAATTACTTGAAAGAAAGCCCTCAATAAGAAGAATAACTAGCACTATTTACTTGCAATTTTGAGCAATAGAAAGAGTGACAAAAGTTGATTAAAGAGTGTTTTGTTGCAGCCCTAATGGTTGTATCTTTCATTTTATGACAACAAAAAGAATCACTTGGCTAAGTTAGATACCCTAGTGGCTCAAGCAAGCTTATAGCATATAGAATATATTCCAATATCTCAACAATTCATGTATTCCAATGCAATGATATTATTTATCCAATGCAATCCAGACAAGTGCCTTATCAATTGGGTTATGGAGTCTCTTGTTGTAAGAGCTAGGGCTTCACCCCTGGTGAAGTTGAAAACCCTAGCTCTTACAACAAGAGACTCCATAACCCAATTGATAAGGCACTTGTCTTGATTGCATTGGAGAAATAAAATCATTGCATGGGAATACATGAATTGTTGAGATATTGCATTTGTTCAAATTTGAATATATTCTATATGCTATAAGCTTGCTTGAGCCACTAGGGCATCTAGCTTATACAAGTGATTATTTTTGCTATTATAAATTAAAAGCAACAAACATTAGGGCTGCAACAAAACACAATCTAATCATCTTTTGTCACTCTTTCTATTGTTGTAAATTTCAACTAAATAGTGCTAATTATTCTTCTTGTTGAGGGCTTTCTTTACTTTTCTTGTGGATTTGAGTGGCTAGAACTTGCTATTGTATCAAAAGTTTGCTATAGCCATAAGGCTTCCATATACATTGCTGATAACATAATTTTTCATCCCTATTTTCCTATCAAAACTTGTGATACAATATTGGGATATTATCCATATGATTAGGACTTGATTACCCAATAATTATATGGTGTTTTGCATGGTTAATTTTGCAGCTATCAATACTTTATATACGTGTGTGTGTGTGTGTGTGTTGCTTCATTTTTGGGACAACGAGGTTTCTTGCTTGTTTCCTTTTGGTTAAAAGCTTGTCTATCTATCATTTTTCTTGTTCCGGGCGGGTTTCACACTGTCTTGTAGGTATACAACACTTTGACATCCATCCTTCATCAACAAGACTCTTTTCCAATCCCTTTCTCACTTCCAAGCTTGACCTATAGGGGTTTCATTGGTCATCTTCTCACTTTCCATCTCAATCCCCCTACGGTCATCGAGATTCCCCCCTTCTGGTGATTTATCATCACTAAAGCGAGGGGAGTGTCTATCTAAAGAGACAATGGGTAGGTACTCTCATAGTTATCTCACTCTTGTGGATTGTGTCGGGTTTTGTCCAACCTACAATCTGTGCGATAAAATCGAGTGAGCTAATCAAGATCTAATTATTGTCGTCGAGAAGCAATTTTTTTTCCTCTGTGAACACATGAACATAATTTTTTTTAGCATGCACTCCAAGGCTATCTTCCACAACAACAACAAAAACAACACCCCCAATCCTCCTTCTCGAGATTATAATGTGTTTTGCACTACCTCACTTGGTTAAAAGTTGTCATATTTAGTAAGAGGTCTTGATTTCAAGTCTCATTTTTTTTACTTTTTGAAAATTTGCATGTCTTTGTTGTAAAGTGTATTTCAATTAAATAATAATAATAATCTAATTTTAAGGACATGTCCAAGTCAGACACCAAATTGGTGTAATATTTCTTTTTTAGTAACTTTTTGCATGCAACTTTAATTTACAAAGTAACTTCATTGTAAAAATGGTTTCTGCTTATTCTATAAAAGTGGGTCACTTCATAAGCAACTTATTTGTAAAATTGAGGTCATTAGAAGGAGGGGTATCACCGCCTGGACCAATTTCTATTTTCCACGTGGCTCTTTGGTTACCATTTTTTTTTTCAAAAGGGCATAACTTTCACATTCAAAGTCGTTTTCAGTGTCGTTTTTTTTAACAACCTATTTTTTCAAAAGTTTTTCATCTAGACCATTAGTTTCAACCTTTAAATATGTATTCTCTATATATTTTAATATGGCTTCTCATGGAAATCCCATATGGAAGATTTACTAAGAAGTAAAAGAATGTATCGGATTACCTTGGCAAAAGAACAAGAACACATTGATGATGAAAATAAAGTCAAATGCTATAATATGAATGATGAGCTTGTGCAACTTGGATTGATTAGCACTGCAGGTACATCCAACAAAGCTTTAGTGGTCTAGAAGAGAGATAAATCCAAGAATCCCAAGAAGCAACATCATCGCCACAACAAGAAGCAAAAGAAGGGTCTCAAACCCTCTCTGTCGACTTTTGCTCCTAATGGTAACAAAGGAGCAAAATCCAAAAGTAAGAAGAGTGACGGAAATTGCAAATTTTGTGAGAAACATGATCATGTGGAGTCTAAATGTTTTAAAAAGATGGAATCCTTAGAAGTAACGATGAAGAAGCACAACATCAGTATTGATTATTCTTCTTCTTCTTTTGATGGACATGCACTTCCAGCTTCTGGTTTCTCCTTCAATGCAATTTATACGTCTTCTTCTAATGAGTGGTTTATTGATTCTGGAGCATCTTATCATATGGATAAGGATAAATCCATCTTTTATGCTTTTATTGAATGTAACACCAATAAAATATTTGTTGGTGATGATAGATTTCTTAGTGTTGTAAGGTATGGAACAGTTCAGGTAGATAATGCTTATTTCAATGATGTATTATGTGTTTCACGTCTTTCCTGCAACCTTATATCAGTGTATCAGATCACTCATTCAGGTGAACGTAAAACCGTAGAGTTTTCACCTCACCAAGTTGTAACCAAGGATTTGAAAGATGTTAAGCATGTCCTCACAATTGGAATTTTTGATGATATTATAAGGTTATATAAGTTTGACAACTTTGGGCCATCATCTTTTCTATTAGTTTTTGTTGCTCACAACGACGACTTAAGCAAACTTTGGCATGAACGATTTGGTCATCTAAACTATCGCTCATTGCAACAACTATGTAATCAACACATGGTGATTGGTCTTCCTCTTGTTTATCTTAGAGATGGTTTTTTTGTTGATTGTGTTCTTGGAAAACATCATCGAGACAGTTTTGAAAAACATGCCTCTTTGCATGCCTCAACCCCTTTGCAACTTGTTCATAGTGATTTGTGTGGTTCACTTTCTTCTCCTTATTTTTTTGGGTGCAAGTATTTTTAATCTTCATTGATGGCTTCTCTAGATGCATTTGGATTTACTTCTTAAAACTTAAGAGTGAAACTTTTGACAAGTTTTTGGTTTACAAGGCCCTTGTAGAGAAACAATATGGACATCAACTTCAAATGTCAAGAACAAATAATGGAGGCGAATATGTGAACAACAATTTTACAAGTTACCTCACTGCACATGGCATCCAAATGCAACACATTGTTCCATATACACCACAACAAAATGTTGTTGCTAAGAGAAAGAATCACACATTAAAGGAAATGGCTAGTTGTATGATCCAATCGAAAGGATTAAGTCTTCATTATTGGGCGAAATCCATCAATTATGTAAATCGCACTCCCACAAAGGCTCTAAAAAATATAACACTGGAAGAAGTGGACTAACATTAAGCCAAATGTAAGCCACTTCCGTGTATTTGGTAGTGTAGCATGGACTCACATTCCTGGAGAGAAAAGGAAAACTTTATAGCCTAAAAGTGAGAAGTATGTTTTTGTGTGTTATTCTAAAGATGTCAAAGGTTACAAACTTCTTCAACCTCATTCTAATACAAATTTTATTAGAAGAAATGTTAAATTTGATGAAAATTTATTGGCTTGGGAGCCTGATTCGACATTTGTGCCATCTACGACCTGTGATCCATCTTCGACATTTGTGTCATCTTATGTTCATATTATGGTTTCTTCTTCTTCTTCAGATGATGACAACGAGGATGAAAATTCACCTCCTCCTATCACCTTCCTCCAAGTGAGTCCATGAACATGAACCTACACCAGTACCACCACTTCCCAGATGGGTCCATGCAATTGGTGTTCTTGTTAATGATCCTTCAAATCAGCGTCGAACACGTTCACAGTGCCATCGGGCCTCTTCTCTTTTGGCTCAAGTTTTAGAGACTCACAATCCATAGACATTTGTAGAAGCTTCAGGTTATCCAGATTGGGATACAACGATGAATGAAGAGTATCGCTCTTTAATGGCAAATGATTCTTGGGATATTGTACCTCTTCTAGAAAGGAAGAAAACTTGTCAAATGTAAATGGGTGTACAAAACTAAGTATGCATAAGATGGAAGTATTGAAAGATATAAGGCATGGTTAGTTGCCAAAGGATTATCTCAAGTTGAAGGAATTGACTATAATGAAACCTTCGCCCTTGTAGCCAAAAGTAATTCCATCCACCTTGTTCTTGTCCTTGCTACCTCACATAAATGGGAGGTCCATTAGATGGATGTCAAATCCACCTTCTTGCATGGGGATCTACAAGAAGAAATCTACATGGAACCACGTCCCGACGATGTCCATAATGACTCTAGCCTTGTTTGTTGCCTTAAGAAATCTCTTTATGGTCTTAAGCAAGCTCCTCAAGCTTGGTATGCCAAAATGGACAAATTTCTTCTCGACGCCATCTTTTCTAGATGTCACTATGACCCTAATGTGTATACCAAGAAAGTAGGAAGCCATATCGTAATCCTTGTTCTTTATGTTGATGACCTTACCCTCACTGGTAGTGATCCTAAACTTTTAACCCATGTTAAATCTATCCTTAAAATGAAATTTGAAATGACAAACTTAGGCTATCTACATTATTTCTTTGGCCTCCAAATATTGCAAACCAAGGAAGAAATATTTATTTTCCATTCTAAGTATGCTTGTGACCTTCTTTTGCATTGTAAAAGTGAAGTTATTAGAAGGAGGGATATCATCACGTGGACCAACTTCTACTTGTCACATGGCTCTTTGGTTATCGTTTATGTTTTTTTTCAAAAGGGCATAACTTTCGCTTATGAAGTTTGTTTTCAGTGCCATTTTTTTAAACTACCTATTTTTTCGAGAGCTTTCCATCCAGACCATCGGTTTCAATCTTTAAATCCATATTGACTACATATTTTAATATGGCTTCTTCGAGTAATCTTTTGCTTACCAGCACCAACTACTTCACATGGAAATCTCATATGGAAGATTCACTAAGAAATAAAGGATCGTACTGGATTACCTTGGGAAAAGAACAAGAACAAGAACCCATTGATGATGAAAATAAAGTCAAATGGGATAATATAAATGATGAAGCACGTGGACTAATCAAAATTTCCATCTCTAATGATTTAAGGTTTCACCTTCAAAGAATTAATGCCCTTGATGAAGCTTCGAAAAAACTTGAAGTTGTGTTTGGTAAACACAATATTGTTCAAGCCCACCAATTCGAAAATCAGTTAACGACTTTAAGTCCAAATGATTTTACTTGCATTGAAGATTACTTATCTAGGTTCAAAACACTTATACTTTTATTTATAGAATGCAACCTAGATGTGAAGGAATATCGATGCATATATGCTATTTTTGCTAAGCTTGGTAATGCATATTATGTTTTTGTATCTACCTTTTATACCACCAAAGAAACTCTCATGAGTGCTTATAAAAGACCCTCTCTTGAGTCTTTTTGTGATGCTTTGATTCGAGAGCAAGATAATCTTGTGCAACTTGGATTGATTAGCACTACA
>SNQJ01S0269917.1:0-11752 GCA_010110895.2 Picea sitchensis
AAAAGTTACATTCCCTGATTTGCTTTCACTTAGAGTTAGAAACTTACTTTTGTCTCCAGTCATATATTTGGAACATCCACTGTCAATATACCAGGGATTCTTTTGTCTTTGGGCTGATAACACTAATCCACACTGGTCATCTTTTTTCTTCTTCCAAACCTTGAAATTTTCAGCAGCAGGATTCAGATCTGGTTTATAGTTTCTTAAGCGACAGTATGCAGCTTTATGTCCATAATTATGGCAGTTGTAACATTTTGGTTCACTGAATAACAGATCATAACGATTGTTATGCTCATAATTGTTGTTGTGTTTCACCTGTGTCCTTCTCCTAGTCATCACATGATTTATAGTCTGTGATTGTTTTAGCTTGGCTGTCTCAATCTTCTTGAAAAACTTTTTTGCTCATATCTAAATCTTAAAGAACAATTTATAGCTTTGTGACCAAAGTTAGAACAGAAAAAACAATATCCATAGAAAAATCCTTTGTACCTGGAAGAAGATTGTCTTCTTTGAGTGAGTCGATTTCTTCCATGCTGATAGTTTCTCTGATCTAAAAGTTCGGTTCTGATACTTTTTCTTTCATTCCTTCTCGGTGGCTGATTCTCTTTCTTTGTTTCTGCGGAGTGACTATTGTCAATGTTTGAGGATTTGACAAACTTGATAGGTTCTGTATTACTTAGATGATCACTACTTGATCCTTCTTCATACCCCAAGCCAGCTTTCAACTTTGGGTTTCTTTGCTGATTTAGAATGGAGGTTAATCCTTCTGAACCTTTAATACTTGACAAAGTTTGGTGATACAATGCCTTAAACTTCTCCATCTCTTTTTTGGTTTTCACTACTTTTTCTTCTAAGGCTTCACACCTTGCTTTCTTCTCTGATAACTGATGTTTCAGAATGTCCTCTATTTTCTTTGCCTCTTTTAATTCCACTTTTAGCAGGGCAAAGTCTTCATCAGGTTTTTTAGTGCCTTTCTTGAACTGTATCAACAATTGTTTTTGCTTTCTCTTCTTAAGTCCGAGTCTGTCAATCTCTTCCAAAGCGCTGATCAACTCTCTTTCCAAGTCAACCACAACTTCTTCATCATTATCATCACTGCTTGTACTTTTATTATCATAATCCTCTTTGGCCATAAGCATGAAGTCATTTACCTTATCTTCATAGGAAGAGTCACTATCGGTGTCTTCTGAGGAGTCATCATTGTTTACACATAAACTTTTCTTTTTATCAAATCTTTTGGATTTGTGCTTCTCTTCACCTTCAGAGTTCTGGTCCTTCATCTTGTGTGGACACTTATTTGAGAAATGACCTATCTTACCACAATTGAAACATTTGAAGGGCAGCTTACCTTTGTATTTGCCTGATCCTTTCTTTAATCTTCTCACAAATTTTGCCTCAATATCATCTAAATCTTAATCAGTATTCTTGTCTGCTTTAAAAGATGCTTCTCTAGTAATGGATTTATCTTTGTTGATTCTCATTTTATATGCAGTTAAAGTTCCTATTAGTTGATCAATGGACAGAGTTTTAAGATCATTTAGTTCTTCTATTGCAGATACTTTTGGATTAAATTCATCAAGCAAAGATCTTAAAATCTTCTGAACTAAAATTGATTCTTCAATCTTCTCACCAAGACCCTTCATGGCATTCACAAGTTCTTCAACTCTTAAAAAATACTTGCTAACTGTTTCATCTTCATTCATCTATAGTTGTTCAAACTTCAACTTAAATGTTTGAAGTTTGGCATCTTTTACTTTCTCATTTCCTTCTTAGTTGCTAATAAGTTTATTCCACATTTCTTTTGTGGTTTGAAGATGCATCACCTTTACAAACTCGGCTTCTACAAGTCACGCAAGTCCATTTCAGATAGCATTCATTCCCTTAGCATTAAAGCTAAATTCTAACAACATCATCCTTGGAAGCTAGCACCAGCGGGCTTTATGTATCAGGTCTCTACTACATCCCAAACACCTGTATCAACACCTAAGGCCGTGGAATTTGTTCTCCATTCTAACCTTCTGGAAGACAAAATTTGTTCCATCAAGCAGGAGGAGGCTTAGTGGTGAAGTCCCTTCATGACTTGTCATGTTGGGCTTATAGATCTACCTTTAAATAAAGGAACCTGCTTTCTGATACCAATTGTTGGACAAGCGAGAGGTGAATCACGGTTATTCTTATTAAATAATAATGCTTATTTTAAAATATTTACTGAGCACTCAATGACAATCACAATAATGGGGAAGTAAACAATAGAACATTCAACATCATTCACACATATATGAGATACATAGAGGCAGTGTTTCCTGAGAAACCCATAAAGGGTAAAACCTCTTCTTCTTTATATGATAAGTAGTACATTACGTACATTATCATACATATGAGCTCCAACTCATTGTAGAGCTACAACCTGTTTTACCGAAACGCAAACTTCTTTGAAACACCAACTCTCTGTTTTCTTTAGCACTCACTAGAAGGAAGCACCAACTCACGGTTTCTCCCCAGCACCCACTAGAAGGAAGCAACAACTCCCTATGTTCAAGCACCCACTGAAGGGAAGCAACAACTCCCTATGTTCAAGCACTCGCGAACCTCGAGGGACAGTCCCCCATAGCACCTCCCTACCACCACGAAATATAAAGTTTACTATCTATAAATTTATCACAGTAACACAATATTTATCATTGGCTTACCCGGCTTATCAGTGCAGTGACAGCGCTCTTCTCTACGCATCGATTATTAACTGCATACTCCTTATGCTTTATATTACGCAGCGCATGCTCGAGGCGCCATGTCCCTTCTATGCACCATTCACCTTCTGTGCATTTCGGTACAGCTGCATCCTCCTTCTACACACTTGAATCACTGTCAACAACACCCAATCTCTTCTCGTTACGCGTTTTATTCTCTCACATTGCATCATACGCGTCCTCTATTATTCACAATGTACGCATACTCTCCCCGTAATAGGTGCGCACGTCATCTTTGCAACTCTTTATCTTCTCCGGTGGTTAAACCCATGCGTCCATATGCGGGTGTTGTCACGGAGATTCCTTAGCCTCTCCGGTCGAGGGCTCTTTGTCTTCTCTGTCGCGATCCGAGCTCATTCCACTAATGCGGTTCCGAACCAGGTCTTACATCTGTCAATAGCCTCTATGAACAATCTTCATGCCGGAAGATGTGCCTGCGAGACTCTTCATCTTTTAGGAGATCACCACGAGTCTCTTGGGGTCCTGTATTCATCGGTCGTTTCTACTTGATTTACCTTTATTGAACCTCAGAAAGCGCGTCAACAAGCGGATCACCATTTTCGCGTTAGGCATTGCGGTGGTGAAGGTCTTGACTTCGTGTTGCGATCGCGAAAGGAGCTTGGCGAGGTGCTGGCTCACTCATTTCACACATGACCAGCGGCGGTGACCACAGCCTACGCAAAGATTGTTTTAAGCGTTGACATTTCGCTGATTTCACATGTCGCTGAATTCCTGTGCAGAACATATGACCTCCAAATTGTGATCTCGAAATGGGTTTAGTTATTACTTGGCCTTCCTCCAGCTCGACTGATGTGACCGACCTATGACCACTTTCGCTAATCATTCATTTGGCGCTTAAGCTCTTGGATCGCGGTCCGATCCGTGATCGGACGGTAATCCTCGCTTGAACGACTTCGGGACTTTTGGGGAGAGTTGATGCTAAAACTCACGAAACTAAACTCCTCGTGGCGTCACTTTCGATGGCGTGTCGTGATCCGATGCATACGTGTCACTTTCGAAATTGTGATTTCCGGGGTTTACGAATGCCAAAATCCAACTTGACGCGTCATATATATGATTTAAGCCATGTCGCTTCGGACGTGAAACGCCACTTGTCGCCTGGCGACGTAGTGCGCCACATTCACCTCACAGATTACGTTGACCCAGTTGTCATGATCAGCGACTATAGGATTATTTTTCGTTCGCGTATCATGAGTTAGAGGTTAGGGAACCCCATTCCTTTGATCTTTGATTTCTAGGTTTGAGAGCTTCGAAATGGGTCTTTGTTTATGTGTTTGTTTCGGGATTTCGGAGTTTCGCAACTTTGGTACTCCTATGAAGAAGAGTCTCAACTCTTGACTCCTCAATTTCCCGGTATCCAAAACTCGAAATGGAGTCGGATCAGCAGTCCACAATCTTGATGATTAAATGGTCCAGATCTTTTCGTGATTTCAAATATCACGAGTTCACAATGCGTGAAGTTTTCTTCGCCCGACTCCATCAACTCCGGTATCCAAACTCGAAATGGTCGGATCAGCGTATTTCGACATTTTGTCGTGAAGTGTCATGACACCTCCAACTCGATATCAGAAACTCTGCGAAATGAGTCGGATCAGCGTATTTTATTTACTTTGCCGTTCGGCGGTGAAATTATTATGACACCTCAACTCCGTTATCGAAACCCAGAAATAATGGGTTTTGCATTTACATATTCCATTCTTGTACGTGAGTTGCTTCCTTGACTCACAGGTTTCGCTTGATCTTGGCATCGTCATCTACGTTGTGTCTTCTTCCGGTCTTGATCTTTGCCATCAATGACAAACACACATACTCTGCCTCTGTCACGAAAAACAATGCCAACATCAACAATCGGGGACATGCATTCCCTAGGCGATTCATTCTCTCAGGGTTGCACTTTGTTTGATCGGCACGGAGGAATGGCGGATAGAGCAATAATTAGAGCTGAGAAATTGAGATAAATTATTCTTCCTTGCTTAAGAAGAATAGTCGGATAGCTCATCATTGATGTTTTACCTTCTTAGGGAAGATGCTCTTCCGGCCTCCTACGGATGTGAGTGGAAGAATAACCTGATTGATTTATATATCGCGTAATGTTTTCTATGCGGGTTGATGATATGACTGAGTTGTTATGGAGGCTGTATGTCTTTGGACAATAGATGTATACTATTGTAGTGGATGTGTTCCTCTGTTTGTGACTATATATGCGATCAGGTATACGTGTGCTACTTGGTGTATTGATGTACCTTTGGATTGTATTTGTGTACTGCTATGGATAGACATAGGTGTGTTCCATTGAATGACATTTTTCCGATTTCCTTGAAGACTATCGATGGTGTTGGAAATGATTATCGGCGTGAATGGTTGATCAATGGACAGATATTTCCCTGATGGAAAATGGTTTGGGACATTTATTCTTCTAGGACATATAATGGGATTAGAAGAATGGCTCTTGTCGTGTCACTTCACGGAGGTAGTGACTTATCCAACATCATACGATTTTCGGATGGAGTATGGTTTCAAGAGATGATCTGGTGATGACGATAGTGATGATGGTGCTCATGATCTGGTCATGAAGTAGTCTATCACGACTATGTTGATGTTATCAGGTGAATGGGTATGTTTGTGCTCAAGACCATTACCTTCAACACCTCCCCAGCTAGGAGGGATTATTGATATTATGATAGCTGCGGTATTACCTCCACGTGTTTTCGAGAGAATAGAATATCTGTGAAGCAAGAAGAAGCCCTAATTGGTTGGCTAATAACCTAATACAAGTTGAAACAAGGGATGGCAGTATTGGGTTGTGTATCAAGAAGTTGGCTAAAGGAAATGTTATATACTAAAGTAAATAGGCTTGAGATATGAGAGGCTGACCCGGGTAGTTTGTCGGTTTAGTATAAATGCAGGCTAGTCTTCATTCAAGTGAGCATTCTTAGAGCTGCCGAAGCAACATGCGCTTCAGGTTGGCGGTCTGTGCTAGAGTTTGGTGGAGGAGAGCTGAGATTCTGCATTTTGCAACTAGCAGTTACCTGTTTTTGGACTATCTCTTGGTTATGGTTTGGACTCTCGGTCGTCTTGTTATTCTTGTTTGGTGCACTATCCTTGGAAGAGGTGTGCTATCTTGTTTAGCTATCTAGCCTAGGTTTGCTTTTGGAATGATTCTTTGTCAAGGTTAAGGTGCTTTCCGGGGGTGGCTTGACCTATGGTTGAATCGACAATGGTGGTGTGTCTATGGTTAAACCGAGCCCATCCAACATATTCCCCAACACCAAGAGCCACTACCGGCATTGGTGACTAGTGAATGGTAGTGTCATGCAGCTACATGCCCATGGACCGAACATAGTGATGAGACTCCCTATCCTCCAACTAAGGACTTTGATTTTGTGTTTTAGGGTCCCTTTTTGTTTCTTGTCGAGAAGCCTTTATTGCTTTCTCCCTACCGGGGGACCAGGCATTTGAAGGTTTTGTTCTTTTTGGCTCTTATCTTTTTCCAACTGCTTTTCTCTGGGCCTTTGGCCCCTTCTTCCCCCTAGATAAGGTGCAACCCTTTAGTTTAGCAAACCCAATGCCAAACCAATGTATGGGATGGATGAGAGGAAAAAAAAGATGAAAAGGAAGTAGAAAAATAATGGTGGGAATGGGCAGTGACAACTCATGAACACCCGGTGTATCAAATCTATGAGAGGAAACAACTTACTGGGAGCATCTTGTCATTCCCAGTGTGGACAAGTGGAAAGGCAACATAGGTCAATCACACACATCAGTAAAAAGAATTGAATCATAAGTAAAGGTCTAAGCACATATTCAAATGTTTGAGAATCAAAGTGACTTGGCACCATGTGATACGGACTCATCATCTCCTTGGAGCAAGACCCCTGCTTCTTTAGGACTTGGCGGAGCCGATGGGATGGATGTTCTTCTTCTTGTTGAAGGACCAGGGCGATGGGATGGATGATTTTCCAGCTGCTTTGTTGACAAGATTGAGGCGTTGAAAAAGAAGGATGGGCCCTCTTGAGGCCAGGCTCAAGTCAATATGGCTCGGTACTCCATGTCTAGGATTACAGTAGGCCTCGAGACATAATCATAGTTATCCCTAGGCTGGGGGATAGCAGGTAAAATATGTTTCACTGGGTTTTAACCTTAGTTTTTGATCCTTGACCTAGTGGAATAATAAGAGCTTGACACCTTAGGGTCTGTTGACAGCCTATTCAACTAGGAGGTCAACTCCATGTGCCATGAAGTAATGCATCATCGGATGCTAGTATGTCGAACAATTTGGTTCTAATAGGCAATTTATGCCTCCAACACAAGAATTTGTGGCGGGATTATAGCACCTATGTGGGGTTTATAATTTCAATAGGTCTACATGGATCATGTTAAGGTCGGTATAGGGTTTCTTCATTAGGAGAGAGTTCCTTTATTGAGAGTGTTTTTATCGAGGGAGGTTAATGTAGCTAACAGTAGGGTTAATCTCCTTGAGTTTTCCTCCCACTAGTAAATCCCTCAAAAGTGGTGAGAAAGTTCCCTGAAGTTATTCCCTGGGTAGCTAGGTGTTTATGAATCTTGTAAATGACCATACAAGGCGACATACTTGAAATTTGTGAGAATTAGTCCAAGTATAACTAGGTTTGTTTAAGGTTCCCAAATTAATTGATTAATTAATTAATTAATTACAGATAATTAATGTAAAACTTAGATCTCGGGATTTACAATAGGGGTATTTGTACTCAAAGAAAGATAATGAGACCCCACGCGCCGTGGACCAAGTTTCAACTCAGTCGAACACGTTTTGCTAGGTTGTTTGTCCGCTTAGAGGTTTGGATAAAAGGTTTTAATTGCCAAACGCAGGACATGGGCAAATGTGAATTTTAATAATGGACCAAATCAAGTGAAATAAGTGGCAAATGATGAAGGGACCCCACCTACCTATCCTAACCTTCACCTACCCTTTTAAACCCACCATTTAATTAAAATTAATTTTTAATTAATTCCCTACTTTGGGCTCACGTGGGGAAGGGGACGTGAGCATGTGTTAATCATTTAATTGTTTTAATAAAGCATGTAAATGATTGGTCGACCCCTCCTTGCCTCACCTCTTCCGCACCTCCATTTACCACTCCTCACTCCTTACACTCCGCGTCTCTCTTTTCATCGTAAACCCATTTCCCCGCGTGGCTGCCAGGTTAACTTAAGTGGGTCCCTTCTCCATTACTCATGCCTTTCCTCTCCCACGTAATAATTGTAAAGTTCATTTTAATTTGAGCATGGGTCTCTTTTTACCTCCATCACTGAACCTTTGCCTTCCCATGGACTTACATTTATACCTCACGTCATGCTCAACTCCCACGCATTTCCCTTTTGGAAACTTCATGTTTTAATTTGAGTTTTTCTTTGATTAAAGCGTGGATCTTTCTCTTCCACCTCTCATAAGCCATTAAGGCGTGTGCCATCCCCACACTTCCTCACGTTTTCACCTTAGCTCACGATTTCCTTAAAAACTTACGTCCCCTCTCTGGTTTGAAATTGGAAACAACATTTAAAAAGTGGAATCTTGTTTTAAGAAATGCATTGGTCTCCTCCTTCAACCAATAAGCCCTCCCTTGCCCTTGCTTTCTTCATGTCTCCTTTATCTTTTTCCTTTTCCTTCCAGCCTAAGGCGACATGTTGGTTTGTATTGCGATAGGTTGTCTTCTGTGGATCTTTGACACTTGTTGAAGATCAAAGAGATCTCCAGCTTCTCAAGCTGTTTGAGACCTCTCCACGATTTCTCACCTTTCATTGTGCAGCATTATGCTATAGTTTATCACCATCCCTCTCGCTATCTCTCGGCTGTGCCATCTTTTCTTTGCTTGGTGTTTTCTTGAAGGGCTTGTGGTGGTTGTCCTTATCTTCCCATTGGATAATAAAATGAAATAGCTTTGGAGGATTCAAGATCTCAAGAATGCAATGCGGATTCTTTGCATGATTATGAGGTGAAATTGTTTTGTTTAAGATATTATTACATGATTATAGATAGATTGTTGGGTAGATTAGTTTACTTAACTAAGTTTAGTGATTGTATAATTGTTAGCTTATATGATTCGCATCTACTAGTGATAGAAATTAGTTTATATTATTAGTGTTTGCAATCATCATCTATTCATCTCACGTTTGTTTAAGACTGGAATTACTTCAGGGGAAGCTATTGGGATAGATCCAAACACGAATTTACTCTTACTTCGTTTACCTCCAAAATATTTTCTAATTATTTCCATGCTCTTTCATTTATGATTTAGTAGCTACTAGGCTTAGATAGGTCAATTAAAAAACCATAATTTTACGCCTAAAAACAGAAATTTCATAACATCTTTGAGTGTGTTTCAGCTCAAATCAACAAGCAATAACTTCTTTGAATTTTCACAGTGTGCAGGGACAAAGGGCATGCGCCCAAATCGCGTACACAACACACCCTCCAAACAACTCCTCTCAGTGGGTAACGTTTTCTTCTTCCAACCTACTCTAAAAATCGCAAGCATAGGCAAAGGAGGTTATTGCGCAAGTGGCATTCTTTCCATTTACGTCTTATTTTAGCAAGCTTTCGAATTTAGGATGCGTTTATTTTTCATGCTTGGTTGAGCTAAGATTGGTTGGTCTACATGCATTCTTAACCAAAAATAATCTAGAGTAGATCTCATAAGCATATGCTAGCTTAGAGCAGGTGAGCATGCGTGGATATTTACTTCATCTATCTTACCTTGCATGCAATCTTTAATTTATCAAATCTTCACCCAACACACATGCATCCGCTAATTGGTTAATTAACTTTTCGGTTTTGTCTTTTATTTTACATGCAAGCAGCTGTTTCTTAAGTTTTCCATCTTATGTACATGCATGCGAGTGTCGGTATCTTAAGGGCTTAATGAACCTTACAATTCCATGAAGTTACTTTTAGTTCTCACATTTTAGTTTTGCAATATAACATTTAAGAACTCTTTTGGCAACTTCTTTGTTAAAGACTTGACCTTCCGTATTTCAATTTTTAGTATTTTGGAAATCTTTTGTTGAGCAAGCTACAAGCACTCAATCACGCTTCACAATATTTAGCTCTTAGATCTAAAATCCATTAATTAGACTTAATAGGACACCTTAATTCACCATCTTCGCCACTTAAAAGCGGGGTTTTGAGGAAAACCCGCGGAAATTTCAGTCTGTGACCTTAGAGGGTTGACCTGTGAATCTAGGGTATGCCTACAAGCACTCAATCACACTTCACAATATTTAGCTCATAGATCTAAAATCCATTAATTAGACTTAATAGGACACCTTAATTCACCATCTTCGCCACTTAAAAACTGGGGTTTTGAGGAAAGCCACGGAAATTTTCCGAAGTACGCGGCCTTAGGGTTGACCTGTGAAGCTAGGGTAGGCCTCGTTGTCTCACTTCTTGAGCATCCAGCAACCACTTGGTAATCGGGGGAGGAGAGTTTTGGGTTGACATCTAGATAGGGCTAAAAATTAATCTCATACTTAATCACTTAATTCAATTTTTAGTCTACAACACCAAGCAATACAATTACACACTTGCAAGTTCACTGATCTCACTGTCTTTCATTTTACATTCATATGCAAGTTAAATTATGTGTTGTGAAATTATCGCTTAAGAATTTTCAGTCTACAACACCAAGCAATACAGTTACACACTTGCAAGTTCACTGATCTCACTATCTTTCATTTTACATTCATATGCAAGTTAAATTATGTGTTGTGGAATTATCGCTTAAGTGGTTATATCTCTTTATCTGGAGCACTTTTCTTTCAAATCTTTTATCTATTTTGTTCATTTATCTCGTGGTGTGATCCTTCAAGAAGTGCGCATCCACCTGGAGGAATTCTCTTGATTGGGTCTTGAGTGCTTTGCGTCTCTTGGCCATTGAAAAGCAGTCCAACAGAGCTCTATCTGTTGTGAGCATGCTTGGCTTCATGTGTTTATCTCTTTATCTTATGTATCTTTAATTCCTGCACATTGAAATATCCCTGATCCAGCTGATCAAGATATTCGCTACTGTTCTACGGCTCTGGCGTGCAGATCTGATACACTGGGGGTTTCTGGATGCGTTTTAGCTATGTGATGGAGATGTTCTTCAGTTATTGTGTTTGCATGTTGGTTATTGTGGTTGCATGTCGGTTATTACATGTGCATGTTGTATAATTAAGGTTTAACAATCATATAAAGATGCATGCAAGAGTATAGAATGTCAACTGCTCAATATCATGAATAATAATGGTTGATGCATGGAAATACAAATAGCCTACTGAAATATAGAGTCTAGACGTCAGTAAGATCCCCTGGATCTGTACTGGAATACAATCAAATAACAAAAATACCCGTGACCGTAAGAAGACAGCAGACCTGCTGCATGCACGGATAGATAGGCAAAAATGAGCGATCCCGGAGAAATACGGTAATCGCTACCAGCTGGAAAACTCGATCTAAAGAATCCATCGTCAGAATGGGCTCGAAACTGCTCCAATAAGTGCACCCTGGTCTCTACACTGGAATGAATGTCTGTCGGAACTCGGATCGGACCTCTACGGCACTGGATCTGGACCCCTGGGGGGTTTGCGCCCCTCCTTGAGCACTGAATGCGCCCCAAGGGATTCCACGGTCGGAATCGGCTGCTATATAGCTCAAAACGATCGTCTCGTCAAATGATGAAATGGGTCGGAAGGGTTTGGCCGGATCTGATAGGGAACACCTGCATGCAATGCCAAACGTCTGTCCGGAATGACTGCGCCCAAAATGGCTGGATGGATTGATCTGCAAGATTCCACCGTCGGAATCTGACGATAGATGGCTCAATGGAAGCGCCCTGGCTGGATCTCTACTGGGTCGGAATGAATCTGCAATCGGGACACAGGTCTACTGCGGATCTTCGAATCTCCAAAATAACTTGCGCCCTCCTTGGCTGCGTTGCGCCCTCCACACTGAATACTTCTGAAATGAA
>SNQJ01S0269920.1:0-11751 GCA_010110895.2 Picea sitchensis
GAATTGTAATTCCTCCCAATGTTTGACAATCATGTTTCAATGTCACTTAAAATTTCATATTTCTTGTGATACTTATATTTAAATCATTAATTTACACTTGTTCATGGATTTCTTCTAATAGGTGTGAACATACAAAGAAGGTTGAACCAAATTTGATCAACATTGGGTTAAGTGAGGATTGTGAATATATGTTGAAGTATCAAGGTTTAATTGAACAATTTGTAAGTAGTTATGTTTTTGTTGATTTAAAATACGTTTTTACGGTCTTAAGTTCAACCTCACGAGGATATCAACCCCCCTATGTGTTTAGAGAGGTGGTACTCCTCTTGTTATTATAATTCCAAGAAGTATAATAAAACAAAGTCTGAGAAGGATCATAATTAATATTTATAATAACAATCAAAGGAAAAAAATACCTGAGATTGTCACCATATATTTTAAAATAAATTTGTATGTATAATATTCACAATCTAAATAGATAAGATCGACATAATATATAAGGGAATGATATATCCGTCACAAAATTCATCAAAAAAATGAACAATATGCACGAATACAAAGAAAAAAAAATTGACCGCATATAGAAGAGAACTTTAAATGATCATTATGTAAAGCACCAAAAAGATTATGCTAGATAAAACATTTGGAAACTCAAGATTCAAATCAAAGTTTTTGAGAATGAAATAATGTAGTATCCCAAGTAGCTCTCTTGGAGTCTCAAAATAATAATAAGACTTTAAATACAAAGCTAAATGTCTTTAAAGAAAATAAAATGCATTCACCCTTCAAAGAGGACTGGGATAGGGCTCGCGTGGACCATAAAGTGAAAATACTTGGAAGATAAGAGAATTGTTGATACTAAGAGGGAGGTGAATCAATATCAACTACAATTTAAAACCTTTTTCAACTTATATTTAAACCATTCAATTATATCCAATGAGAAATGAACAATAGTATAAAAGTTACACCAATACACCACACCATGCACAATATATGAGAAATAATCAATAGTTATTGTTGAAGGGAAGTAATGATTTCCAAAGGTAGTTACAACTTTCAAATGTAAAGGAAGGGATAAACCTCCAAGAGGAAGATACAATACTCCAATATCAAGAGAGATTTTAACTCTCCACCCTTGCCCCTTCTTTCCACCCAAGAATATATGAGAGATGATAAAACTTCACATGAAATCATCACCATCAACCAACCATCACATAGAACTTGATAATGCTTCCTGAGACTTCTTCAATTTTTGCAATTCTTAAAATCTTGGAATACTTTGATCCTATAGATAATATTACTCAATTTATTCTCTAAAACTTCTACAACTTTCACTCCTTGAATCCTCCCCAAAAACAAGTTATAGAGAGAATGGTAAAACTTGTTCAATTCTAGTTTATTCAGGAGACTGAACTTGTACATAATGCCCCATGCTCAATATTTAACATCCAATTCTAAAACTCGCACAAAAAAAACTACAGTCCGTACTCTTTCCAATTCAATTATTCCCACTTCATTTTGATTCTCTATGAAGAATTTATGACTATTTTACTCGGAACACTTGTTTATTGACTAGCTTTAGGACTGGTCAAAAACCCTATCTTCAATAGAGTGTATCCACATAATTATAGTGAATCGAGAGCTGAAACTTTTACCACATGTACCTTGATATGTATTTGCAATACCATAGCAATTTTACCATATGAATCATTCTATAAAAAAAGTTATAGAGAAAATGGTAAGATGACCTGAAAATAACATACCTTAGAGCACATCACCAAAAGACTTCATCCTCCCTTGAAATATGGCCTTCTTTACTTTTGATTTCCTCTGAAATTTGACTTTTGTATCAAATGAATGTATAATGATATTTATTTTTACGATTTATGTCATTTCTTTTTAACATTAGGGTCGACCTGTCAATTTCTTATTTTGTAATTCTTTTCTTTAATTATCTTCAGGGCCTACATGTACTTCCTTCTTCAATTCACTTTGTCATCTTAAAAAATACATTTATCATCAACCATGAGGATCCAAATGATGTTCCACATAGCATCGGAAACAACATGATGTATACTATCCATCCATGGGTCTTGTATCTACATATGCATTTTCCTTCATGTCCAAATACCTTCATCAATCTTGTGGTCCAAAACCCATGACTAGGATTGACATCAATGACAACAACCAATCTTCTAACAATATCCCCCCTTGTCATTTATGGAAACACTCATGCTCCCCTTATCATCATGATCCCAATTTCTCTTCCCTTTTGACATCAATGGAAAAGGATAGGGCTTCTCCTCTTGAGTTTAATGGGAAAAGGTAACCTTCTTCTTTGGGGTTACTCCCCCTGAACACGTGGCAATCAATAATACTTCATCCTTATTTTTGGTCTTTGGGACTTTTTCTTCCTTGGAATGATTTTTTGTGGCTTTTGTATTCTCTCTCTTCTTCATGTCTAGGATGTATATGTTGTTCGGTCTTCTTGTTGCAGTTGCAACCAATCTTCCTGAGTTATTTTCTCTGATTTTATATTTTCGGGAGTCAAACGTAAGAGTGTATCATTGATCACACATTTTACTAACACTGAGTAGATTATGCTTCACGTCTTCAACCAATAGGACATTCTTTGTTTTTACTTTTTTTCCTCCAAGTTCTACTATACCTTCTATAAGTATTTTGCCAGATGAGTCATCTCCAAATGCAACGTTGCCACCGTTTCTCTTCAAGCTGATGAATTTGCCTTGATCCCCGGTCATGTGTGAAGAACATCCACTGTCTATATACCATTCATCATCTTCTTTACATTCTTCAACATTTAATGCAATTCGACAATCTTTATTATTTGGAATCTCTTTCCTTCTCCATACTATGGTTGGCATAGAGACATCTTCATTCATATATCTGCAATCTCGTGCTTTGCGTCCAAGATAATTACATTTGCAGCATACACTATTTTTGTCCATCAATGGGGAAAATGAATTATAACTTTTGTTTACAAATCCACGATTATTTCCATATCTTCTATTTATACCATTCATGTTTCTTGCCTATTTGTTCTTTTCATTGATTCTGCAATTAATTGCCTTATGTCCAAAAGGTTTGCAATTATAACAATGACGAAGAAATATATTTTGATACCTTGGAGTAAGTGATCTTCTTTGTGATGTAATCCATCTGGGTTCATGATCTACTCTTCTGTAGTTTCCTTCATGCTGATTGAATCTTCTTTGATTCCTGAAGGTAGGAGGTCTTCTTGGATATTCATCTCTTTTGTAATCATTTCTTCTTTCTGGTATCCTGGTCCACTTCAAATCAACTGTTTGTGTATCTCTTTCTTCAACCTTCTTGTTGGTATTTGCATATTCTTTGTATGAATTTTCACCCATCCATCCAAGATGTGTTAAGTCTTTTGGAACTTGAGAGTTTCTTAAGCTCTTCCTCAATGAGACAACTTCTTGTTCAAGTTTCTCACAATCTTCTTCTTTCTTCAGCATTTGGACCTTCTTTACTTCTCCTATTCTTTTTTCTTCTTCGAGTAGAGTTTTCAAGAAAATGGTTTCTTCTCTTAGTTTCTCAAAGTATTATAATTGTTTCTTCAAGCTTACAATTGTATTTTCATAACTACCCAATTCACTTTCTAGTTTTCTACGCATGTCTTTGAGCTTGCTATATTCAATCTCAACATGATTCAATTATTTAAGATTCTCATCTTCTTGTTGAATCATTTATGCTTCATGATTTTCTTCTTCTTCATTGTAATTTTCTTCTTTAGTATCATCTCTTTCAATCCTTGGATGAGGACATTCAAATTCAACATGTCCTACTCCTTCACAATTAAACCAAAAGAACTTACCTCTATTTTATTCTTTGAAATCTGAGATGTAATTTGCTTCAACTTCTTCTTCTGCTGCTGCTTCTTCCCTTGCAGAAAGGTCTTGTAGCTTGTCCCAAATCTATTTTGTTAATGCACATGATCCCACCTTGGATTTTACTAAATCTGTCAATCCATCTAGGATGGTATCTATTGCTAGTTTGTTGTTCCTTTTTGCTTCCTTATGAGTTGCAGTCTTTGGTTTCTTTAAAGAATTGTATCCTGAAGCAACTGAGAACCAAACATCTACCCCAAGATATTTCAAGTAAGTTTCCATTCTATTACTCCAGTATTCAAAATTACTTCCATCAAATGGTGGAATCCCATTTGGAATGTTGTCTTCCTTTTCTGCATAGGATCTTCCTTACAATGGGTAAACTTTACTGAGGGTAACCTACTCTGATACCAATTGTTGATACTGAGAGGGGGGTGAATCAATATTAAGTAAAATTTAAAATATTTTTCAACTTATACTTAAACCATGAAATGAATAATATTATAAGAGTTACACCAATACACCACAATACACCATGCACAATATATGATAAATAATCAATATTTATTGTTGAAGGGAAGTAATGATTTCCAAATGTAGCTACAATTTCCAAATGTAAAGGGAGGGATAAACCTCCAAGAGGAAGATACAATCCTCCAATATCAAGAAAGAGTTGAACTCTCCATCCTTTCCCCTTTCTTCCACCCAATAATATATGAGAGATAATAAAACTTCACATTAAATCATCACCATCAACCAACCATCACATAGAACTTGATAATGCTTCTTGAAACTTCTTCAATTTCTGCAATTCTTCAATTTTTTGAATACTCCGATCCTGTACATAATATTACTCAATTTATTCTCTGAAACTTATTCAAGTTTCACTCCTTGAATCCTCCCTAAAATTAATTTATAGAGAGAATGATATACCTTGTTCAATTCTGGTTTATTCAGGAGACCTAACTTGTATAGAATGCCCCGTGCTCAATATTTAACATTAGATTCTGAAACATGCACACAAGAAAATACAATCCGTACTCTTTCCAATTCAATTTGTCCCACTTCATTTGGATTCTCTATGAATACGTTATGACTGTTTTACCCGGAACACATGTTTATTGATTAGCTTCAGGACTGGTAAAAAACCCTATATTCCACAGAGTGTATCTCCATAATTATAGCGAATAAAGAGTTCAAACATTTACCACATTTAACACAGGTACCTTTATATGTCTTCTCAATAACATAGAAATTTTACCATCTGAATCGTTCTAGAAAAAACATTATAGCGAAAATGGTAAGATGACCTGAAAATAACATACCTTAGAACACATCACCAAAAGACTTCATCCTCCCTTGAAGTCCAGCCTTCTTTACTTTTGATTTCCTTTGAAATTTGACTCTTGTATCAAATGAATGTATAATAATATTTATTTGTACCATTTATGTCACTTACTTCTAACATTAGGGTCAACCAGACAATTTCTTGTTTTGTAATTCTTTTCTTTAATTATATTCAGGGCCTACATGTACTTCCTTCCTCAATTCACTTTGTCATCTTCAAAAATTCATTTCTCCTCAACCATGAGGATCCACGTGACATGCAACATACCACTGGAAACAACATGATGTATATTATCCATCCATGGGTCTTGTATCTACATGTGCATTTCCCTTCATGTCCAAATACCTTCATCAATATTGTGGTACAAAACCCATGACTAAGGTTGACATCAATGACAACAACCAATCTTCCAACAAGAAGGATAACCAATAATCAACCTAACTTCCTCAAAATAATGAGAATACAAAGGTCGTATGGCAAATGATTCTAGAAGAAATAGATGTAGAGAAAACTAAAAAGGAAAACTTGTTTTTCAACTCACTATGATGCAGAGATCTCATAAAATTTAATTTATTTGAGGCATCCCTTTTGTAAGGGGTTAGACAAGGGAATGGGTTTGGCCAAGTGGAAGTTGACTGAGACAAGTTGGGGAGTTAACTCAAATTCAGAAAGACACATTCCATATTTATAGGAGAATCTATGAACATGTGTAAAGTTAAATGTGACATGTGGTCAGTGAGAAGGAGGCTCAAGACAAGTGTCACAAGTCGTAGGAAAAATAAAATAAGTCATGACAAAGGAATGGGACATTACTCCTTAGAGGAAAATTGGATATCTTGAGAAGGCTATGCACTAACTCACTTGACACAATGAACATTCAAAGATTACTCATAATAATTGGAGCTCAGAATTTTGAAAGAGGCCACATAGGTCACCCCTTGGATTCCAAACTCATCTCGGGGGTGAAAGAGGTGACAAAGACTCTAGTCTAAGGTTGGGAGGAATAAGGTCTTCAACGTGTGGTTTCCCCAAAGTTCCATGTTTTATTTCCTATGATGAATATGCTTATTTAAATGTTTATTGTGTTATTGTACATTTCCGTGGCTAAATTCTCTAGAATAAATAACTGGAACAATATTAGAAATTAATGCTTGTTATACGAGATATAGATGCATATTATATATTTCGTATAGAAAACTGTGAAAGGAAATTTAATATTTATTATGATTTATGAACAAAATCATATTATTAGTAATAGATTAATAGTACTCATAGGTAAAAACCTAGTTAATAATATAGATATTGTTCCAGATGAGAAATATGTATGGAAGAGACAGGATTCATCGAAAATACAATATACAACTGGAAAGGAATGATACAAAATAGGAAATTATATCGATTAAACAAGGATTCAATATATATAGATAGGAAAAGGAATTATTTCAAATTCAAACAGAGTTTTGTGTGATACCTTGTACATATATTCAAAAGGAATATCATTACAGAGTACATTGTATAATTCGAAGAAAACTTGTTACAAAAATTATCTAGATACCCTATGTGTATATATTCGAAGAAAAAATGTTACGTACTGTATAGAATCCAAACGAGCATAGTCCATTTATAAAATATAAATGAATAATTAAACAGAGTATCACAACATCATAACATGTGTGGACAACACTCCGAAGCCACCCGACGTTTCGGAATAATTAGATTAAAAATAAATCGGTCGATCAATTTGACAGAAGGTAGGAGAAGAATAATAAAATTTGGTGATATCAAATTTAAACCTATAGAAGTATTGAAACCTGAATACCTTTATGTACAGGGATATTCCAGAGCTCCATGGTAACCATCGTATCAACACTAGCAAAATGAGTAGGGGAATAAGTTGGTAATTTTCATGATTTATATAATCGAACGAAAGTTACATATACAAATAGAAATGATATCGCCATGGATGAGAAGAGTGTCGAGGTATCTCCTTACATCACAATAATACAGACCCAGATGTTTTGGTTTGTGAGATAATAGATGAGACCCTCGCAACATCAAAATGACCCATCATTAGATAATACCCAAGAATAAAATTAATGTAAAACTACAACATATGTACAAAATGTAAATTAAAGTAACTACTAATATCTATGCGAACTCTTCCTGCTTGAAATATCATAGTGGAATCCCTAAACTAAGCCTAGGATGAATAAAACAAGATGAGGGGTCTTAATCATGGACCAAAGATGAGAATTGATAAAGAATTGACCCTGTAATGGTAAATCCCAACCAATGAACTCATGATATTACTCGGTACAAATGGAAAAACCCAGATGCTAAGGTAAAAACCCCTCGAAAAAAATACATAAATAAACAAATTGTGTCTAATTATAAAACTTATACTCATTACATTATATGGAAACATATATATAAGCACAAGAAGTTCGACAAGATATATGGTCGATGGAATAAGGTTCAACTCCAACTACAAACTAATATTATGAAGGATAATAATCAGGAAATATTATCAACTTAAGCTACCACCATAATTATAGGAAACCTCAAATGGTTATGAGATGTATTACTAGTTAAATGCCTCCACCTTGAAAGCATTGAAAATACTCATAGCAAACCCGAGGAAGCTACAAAATCCTAGAGCGTTTACCCAATAAATTTCCCAAGAAATGAAAAAGAGAATGGGGTTACCAGACTTGCACTCTGTAAACTCATAAAAGGGAAAAAATCTCAAGAACACAGAGTCGAGGGAAAGAAGTGAAGAATGCAAAATGAGCTAAGTGTGCGAGAGGTAGGAAAACTAAGGAATCTGACAAGGAAACCTAATGCATGGAGGCATAAGAAACCAAAATCTATACATATTTTAGGACAATGACTGAATAATCCTCCTTGAGATGGAAACATTAATACATGGTTCATGAAGGACCGTTTCATGATAAATTCTCCATGGAGGGCCCTCGATAACGAGGAAAAGTTGGAGAAGTTTTAATTCAATATAGGTACCATAAAAGGACTTAAAACCTCGTAAAACAACCAAATAAAATCCCTAAGTTTGAGCCATCTTGTCGAAGGATGTGTTTAACACACATGGCTGACTTACAATGATAAGTCATTTCAAAATGTGTTGATAAGGGTGAATGATAAGGTTGATTATGGAACATTCCATTATTAAACTATAAGACTTTATGACAATCTATGTGAGGTTGTAAAGATCTTTATGTGTAAGTATGTAGTCACTACGAGCTTCTCATCATAACAAACGTTGAAAAGGTAATGAGATTTTAGTATCATAATTGAAACAAAGAAAGTTATAAGATAGGAATAAAATTATATCTGACAATAATGATGATGAATAACCATTAGAGAATATTATGTTTATTTGTATATATAAAAAAACAAAAGGAAATGTTATTGGAATTTAAGGTATGTGACATAATGGTATCAGAGTTGTAGGTTGCAACACTCAGCCTTTTTATGGGCTTTATCACAACAAAAATTTAACATCTAAAATTGTCTTGATTTTCTTCTTACCTCTAGAAAGAAAAATAAATTGATTTTGTAGGAAAATGACAGAAGTACCTAAGGCTTCGGGATAAGAACACAATCAAGAGAATTATGAATAAGGGAATGTAGGTGATGGACATATCTGGGTGGATATAAATAATGATAGGCATTCATAAATTATAAATACAATAACATATCTAATATAAGAACTAAAAACAATGAGTGCAGATTACGAAAGAATTCTAAAGACTCAAGAGGAACTAAATGCAATTTTGCTGAAGAAATTATGCAATAAAAATAATGATAAAAATAAGGGACAAAGTTCTATCAATTCTAAGATATCCCAACCAAATAAGAAAGAAAGAAAATTGGAGTATCTTGAATCTGAGACAGAGTTAGTATACAAGGATACAAAAGACACATAAATGTCTACTGAAATTATTTCTAGTTCTAAACAAAGAACCAAAAAGAAACCTAAACAACATGATGAATTCATGGGAGAATTTAAGAAGGTTAAACCACCAAAATTTTATGGGGAAGTGGAGACTGGTGAGGAAGAAAAGGCATGGATCTCTCGTATGCAGAAACATTTTCAAATCTACAATTATTCAAGGGATATTAAAGCCCGAATGGCTATCTACAATCTGACAGAAAAAACAGACATATGGTGGAAGGATATAAAAAGAGTAAAAATTATTAAGTAAAGGAGAATCACCTGGAAAAAATTTAAGAGATATTTTAAGAAACTATACCTCTTTGACCAATGTTACGAGGGTAAATCCAAGGAGTTCTATGAACTAAAACTAACAAATATTACAATGAAATATTTATGCAGTAAGTTTTTGATTTTGTTGCATTATGTTCCTTACATTGTGGATGAAAAAATAAAGATTCATGAATTTTTTAGTTGATTAAATAGTTCTTATAACAATCAAATTGAGTTTGATAACCCAAAAACATTGGAAGAAACCATGAAGAAATTCAAACTCTATTTTGAACAATATAAAAATAGAAATGAGAATTCAAGGAATGGGAATGGGAAAAAGGTTAAGAGGTTTGACCCTAAGAGGAAAGGGGGATATTACTCTAAAAATAATGTCGATAAGATATTCCAAGGAAGTAATAAGTTTAGAGTTAGTAAACCTTCCAATCAACCTAAAAATAAGGGTACCAAACCACCAACCTTCTTCAATAAAAAAAACTTCCAAAAAGAGACAGTAAAATGTTTGGAATGCAGTGGTCCTCATTACTATCAAGATTCTCCTCTCAAGAATAAGGGAAATAACAATGTGAAAATAGTACAGGAAGCAACTAGAGTTGGTGAACTAGCAAGGTCTACAAAAAAAATCAGTGCATCCTTGGAAAATCGACAGGAAGATCATCAGACTTAAATGGTGGAAATTGAAGGTATGATACATAACCAACCAGTTTTTTTTTAATAGATCCAGGTGGTAGTTTGAGTTATATTTCATCAAAAGTTGTATAAATATGTAAGTTACATAAATAAAAAATTGAAAAGTCTTGGTTAGGATAATTAGCTACAGGAACTAAAAGGAGAATTACACATTTTGTTAAAAACTATGAACTTGCTATGCATGAATTCAGAACTCAAATAGACTTAAAATAATTACCTTAAGGGTCTTATGATGTTCTAATCGGTATGGATTGAATGGAAAAGTTTAAAGTGGTATTATATTGTTACAATAAAACATTTACCTGTTTAGATGAGAGACGTAACATTATAAACATTAAACGAGTATGAAGACTTGTTAGTATTAGAGAAATAACAACCTTACAAGTTAAAAGATGCATTCAAAAAGGGTGTAAAATACTTGTTGTACAAAAAAATTATAATGAAAGAGGGGAAAGTAATAATGAGATAGATAAACCCCCGGATGTGGTGGCATTGCGGGCCACTTGGCCAAATGTGGGTGAAGGGGGAGGCCAGCGGGGCACGGAGCCATGTGCTCGGCTCGTGCCCCATGCAGCCACCATCCCCGGGCTTTAACTCGCATTCAAAGAGGATGGAAGGAGCATTAAATCCACTCCTCTCGACCGCCTCTATGCATAGCACCATGCAGAACCCATTCGGCAATTTCGTTTGGTGGTGTGGCTTCGATTTCGGCTCTGCGTTTTTCATGGTTTTTCGGGCAGTTCTCTTCCTACATCTTGGCTCTGCAGATCCTCTACAGAAGCCGAGTCTAGCCATGCCTCGCCAACGCATGCGTCCACGTCGGGGCTCTCCATGGCACCCACGGTGCCCCCGCACATCCTCCTCGCCCTCTGGTTCTTCCACTCCAGGTCTGGACACCATGGCTGTTGTTGACACTTCCTGGTTACCAGCATGGCCTTCTCCCCGGGACAAGCTTTCCTCCTCTCCTCCGGCCTCACGCCACAGTCGGCCTCATCACAATTTAAATACGCCTTCTCCCACTTTGCCGCATGAACACTCCGCCATTCTCCATGACTTAGTTTTCAAGCTCCGTGAGGGGGTGAATGATCTCCAGTTCCGGGTCCAACAGATGGAGGGACGCCTCTCCGTCCTCCTCCAGCTCCTAGCCACTTCCCCCCCAGCCGCTCCTGAGTATTCTCGTGACGCATCCGAGAACTCCAGTGGTCAGGCGAGTAGTCAGCAGCACGCTTCCACCGAAGAAAGGATGCCATCCGCGGGGAAGGCAGGTAATCCAGAGGACATGAGTGCTCTCGCATAGAAGGCGACTTTGGCAAGCATTGAAGGAGAAGTCGACATTGCAGTTTCGGCAGCGGCAGCAGACACCAGGGATAGCAGCATCCAAGGGCCCAAAGACAAGAGCCATGGCGCAACGGACATGCAATGGACCGGCGGGACACCTGTCATCGAGGAACCCTAGCCTGGCACCTTGCCCGAGTATGTTCCAAATTATACTATACTTGTCCCATACTTTGGTTCTAGTGGCTCTCATGGTAGTTGAAAGTCTAGTTTTCTATAGCACTGTTAGAATTTGTTTTTGCTACTTGCTATATACGGTTGGC